>NDGN010520993.1:0-16691 GCA_002564285.1 Tympanoctomys barrerae | reverse complement strand
AAAAAAAGCAGATCCACAACTCCAGACAGGACAACCTCAGATCAAAGGGAATGCAGGCATCTGCCCTTTTGTAAGGAAATATAGTGCAATAATTACAAAGAACTACAAACAAGCATGTGTTATCCCAGGGGCTCAGGAGGCTGAGGCAGAAGTGTAGCAAGTTTGAGTTTAGCCTGGGCAATGTAGTGAGACCTGTCTTAAAACAACCACCACAGCCAAACCCTATTAACTAGAAGGAAGAACTGTGTCTCCTTGATTCTTCCTTGGTCCTCCTATTCCTGGGAACAGTCTTTGCTCTTTCAAATGCAAATCCACCAGGTCCAAACCAAAGGCAGTACTCCTTGCTTGGAACTTGCCTGTGTGTGTGTTGGGGGGTGGTGGTGGTGGTGGATATGATATGATTCCTTCCTGCAAAACCTAGCTTTGCTTCCCCACCCCTACTGGGACCCTCAGTGTCCTAGGCCCTTGGGGAACAGTTCGGGTCTTCAGTGTTGGGTTTCTGGGCAAGGTTTTCCCCTGGCCCAGCAGCAGCTTTGCTGGATGCCAGCTGTTATGTCCCCTTACTTGCAAGTCACAGGCTGTAGGAAGGGCTGAGAACTTGGTAAGGGCATGTGTGTGTGTGGGGGGGGGGTATGTTGCAGCTAACTGCCCTAGAGGCAGCTTTCAAGTGTCCTAAACCTGAAGTTTAAGTCCTGGGGAAAAGTCCGTCTTAAAAACTGCTGTCTTGGGGCAGCTGTTGTTGGAGCAAGGCTGGGCATGGTAGCGCACTCCTATAATCCCAGCATTTGGGAGGCTGAGGCAGGAGAATTGTTGTGAGTTTGATACCAACCTGGGCTACAAAGTGAGCTCAAGTCTAGCCTGAACTACATAAAGAGACCCTGTTTCAAAGAGACAAAGAAATCAAAGGGTTGTTGGAGGAGGGAGCTCACATTTATTGTCTGTCACATGTTGGGCGTTTCCACAGCATACCAAAGCTCCTATAGGAGCGCAGTGTACCCCACCTGCAATGCACCCCACACAGTACCACTGTGGCTTACACCCCTTTCAGATAACAGGAAGCCAAGAGCTGCTGGGAGTAGGGAATTGGGGAGTAACCTCTGGCTCTTTAAGGCCTGTTATTCCTCTGGTGACCAAGATATGTTCCTTCCATTCACCCACTCTGCTGGCACTACAGAATGGAACTTTAATAGTTAGACTTTTTTTTTTTCTCTTTGGAGACAAGTGACTTCTCCAAACGTCCTCAGCCCTGGGGTACAACTGGCTATGCCCACCTCTCAGCTGAGGAGTGGACAGAATCTGCAGGTGCCCCAGGAGCTCACGTCCAGTTTCATTCCCTTGGGCAAGGGAGAGGTCCGGGTCCAGGTTGGGAAGAGGTCTAGGACAGCACAGGATGGAACAAGCCTGCTGTGCCTATGATCTCATTGAATTCCCTCTCCCATAAAGAGCTCTAACACACCTTTATCTCTGGACATGCTTTTTTGAAGCAAAAACACCCTTCCATCTCCTTTTTCCTTTTTACCAAGATAAATGGCCTCCTTTGATTGTGTCAATGACAGCAAACCTGAGCTAAGAACCTACAAGGTAAAAATGGGGACACACAAATTCGAGGCCACTCTCTTTTCCCCTAGGAGCCCAAGTTTATGGGGGGCAGGGTCAGAGGTCTCAGGTTACAACTGCCTTTCTGACTCCCAGGGAATTCCCTGAGAGGACCTTCGTGTCTTCAAGATGTTCTACCAGGGTGTTGGCCGCGCCAAGCGCACAGTGGGACCGCGGCGCGTCTGTCTTCGGACGTCTCCTGCCCCCGCTGCCTCCAGCCAGCGCAGCCTGGGTCCTGGGGGGGCAACGCCACGGGGCTTCGCACCGTGACATCAGCCCGCCCGGTCGTGGTGCAGTGTGCAAAGCCTACTGGTTGGTGTGGCTCAGGACACGCCTTCCGGGAGAGGAACAAAAACGGCGCGCAGGCAGGGTGCACCCAGCCACCGCTTCCGACTGCGTGTGTCCCGCTCACAACCGCCCACCAGCTGCCAGGTGAGTGCGTCCCAGCCCGAGCGTCCCAGGGTGGGGTCCCCAGCAGCAGCCCGCGGCTGGGACGCACCTAGCACCTCTCGGTCTTTTCTGCCCACCGCGGTTCTGGCTGCTGCGAGCAAAGTTTAGAAGAACGGTGACGTGAGCCATAGGCCTTCGGGAGCAAGGAATTGTGAGAAGTGGCCACAGTTAGCCCGGGCGGTGCTTCTTCTTCCGGGAGGCACCGGTTCCCTCCGCACTCTGGGGCTTCCTGGATACAATTGGCTTCCGCGTGCCCCTGACCCAGGGTGACCCGGCTCTCTCCACTGCCTGCAGGTTGGGCAGAACAATCGGGCGATTCTGCAGGCCACTGACGCTCATTGTAGGATTGAGGGATGAGGGCATCCGTGCCACCCCCTCCTTCCCCCTCCTCTGGGAGAAAGTGCCCACGGGTGGGGCAGGGGAAAGATCAGGCTTCGTGGGCCTGGTGGGGCATCTGTAGCCCTGAGAGCAGGTGTTTTCGTTCTTCCTGAAGCTAGAAGCTGCGTGGTTTCACCTCCCCCATCCAGTGCTAGGTGGGGACCAATGACTGAAAGCAGAGAGAGTCTAAAGTGCTTCGTGGCCTCAGTCCCTGAAAACTGGCAAGCGAGAAAGGGGCTGATATTGAACACATTTAAGCAAATTGCAGTATTTCTGGGACTTTGAAGGAAGTTGCTATATGCTGTCCAACAAGCAGCCCATGAGGGAGTTATTTTGTCGGGTGGCACAGGCCTGAGTGTATGCTGTGCCTTTCTGATCCTTGGGATGTGATCTAATCAAGTTTGGGTCCAAACTAGGCCAATAATATGAGCACTAGCCCTCCCTTGCTGAAGTGTGGAGGTCCAGCTCCCACCCTCTACCCCCTGGGGATGAATGCTAAGAGCAGGGCCTTGGGAGACTGTCACAGTGGCACCAATGAAGCCTGCTGGGCTCTGATAGAAAGATTATCCTGAAGAGGTAGCCTAGCATCTTGGTGGCAGGCTGTGCTGACTCTTGGATTTGCCACCTAATACGCATGTGACCATGGACAAGTGACAACTTCTCCGTGCCTCAGTTTCTTTTGGGGTGGTCCTCGGTGTGTGTGTTACGAAAGGTCTTCAGTAGCACTTGGGCACAGCTTTCTATGGTCTGGTCCGCTCGCCCAGAAGCCAATTGTCTGGAGCTGCCTCTCAGTCATCCCAAAGGCAGGTGGCACTTGGGGACTGGGTGCCGAGCTTTCCCTGCTTTTGCTCAGCTGCTGCTTCCAGATCCCAGAGCCAGGACCACCCTTCTCAGGAGAAACTGGATTGAGCCCTCAGGTACTTTTAGGGGCTTCTTATCCTGTTATCTCTGAATCCAGCCTGGCACTGCTCAGTCTCCCAGTGAAGAAGGACCTTTGCCTTGGTGAGGCTCTAAGGGGTGGGAACTGTCAGACGGGGAAGGAACTTTATCCTATGGAGGGTGTGGTGGGGACCCGAGCACCCTGGGAGAACTGCCCCCAAGGCTTCCTGCCCTGTGTGGAGTGTCTGGAGAGAGTGCTGGGGAGAAAAGCAGGGCCTGCTAAGAAAATGTAAAAAGCGAGGGTGCCTCAGCCTCTTTGCCTCTGGTCACCCTATGACCATCTTCCTGGCCTAGGCAGTTGCGTTTTATAATTGCACTTGTGTGCCAGGGAGCCAGCCAGTCCACACTGGGCTGGAGTAGCAGCCTGTGAAGGTTGTGTCGACACGTGGTTGGAGATCAGTAAACACTTGGTGAACAAATGGGGTAGAAATGGGCTTTGTGCCGAAGATGCCCGGCTGGGGATCTCCACTTTTTCTCTAGGGATAGCGCTGACAAGTGCAGGGTGGGGGCAAACATTTTATTTATTGTGGGTTTCCTGCTGGGGAAAACAAATAAACAGGCACTCTGGGGGCTCAATGCAGTTTGAAGTATCTTTGTAAGCCTGGTTCCTTAGAAGAAGTTGGCTTGCTGGAGGACTTTTTGCAGAGGTTTGTATGAAACAGTTTGAGATTTAGTGAGAAAAAGACCTTTGGCCTCCAGCTCAGCCCTGTGCTGCTATGCAAACTTGTTGGCAAACATGCAGTGAGCCACACAGGAACAAGTGTTGGAGCGGCCTTTCCTTAAGAGAATAGTAAGCAGATATCCTACTATCTACTGTGGGTAAATACTATCTGCTGTGGGCTGGGACTGTGCTGTTTTACTATATCCTCTTGGGTAGTTTAGGAGTTAGGTGCTGATGCTTGCCCTCTTACAGATGAAGAAGCTGAGGCCCAGAGAAGACAAGGAACTTGCTCAGGATCTAGCCCTCCCTGGTGGAGCTGAGTTAATGTAGTCTGTTTCCACAACCTGTCATTTTTCTTTATTCCTCTACATTCTTTCCAGTTCAACTCATTAGGGAAACAGCTTTGTGAGACACAGTGTTACAAGATGCATCACAGTGGCTTTTAAATGAGTTAAAGGCAGATATGGCTGTGCGTGCTGGGTTTAGTGAGGATGGAGTCTGTGGGTTCTGGGTTAAGCACTCATGAGCTCTTAAGTCCCCTTTGCTGCATGGCTGTTGGGGTAGGGGACCCTACAAGTTGGGTTTCAGTATGCTTTCACCAGATCTGATGGATGTTTGTGTTTTGGGGTCAAGTTCTCAGGAAAGAAAAGAAGCCTGGAACCTGGCCAGATTTCTTTTGGGGGTTGGGGAGAAGGCAGACATTAAAGCTACTTGGGGAAGAAGAGAGGGGAGGGGTCCTGAGCTCTGATCAAGCCTTGTCTGCAGTTTCCAGATGTCAGGGATTTATATGGTAATGACGTGGCTTGTACTACGCAGCTTCCCAGGAATTTATCTGACGCCAGTGTTGGGTAATTCCCATGTATGGTAAAGTGTGTAAATACAGAGGCAGCAAGTGTTTCCAGACTCTGGCATTTCCAGGGCTTCCAAAGACCAGAAGCAGCGTCTGACTCCTCTATGGTGACAAGGGTCACAGCTGGAGCTATCTCTGGGGGAGAGAGGGAGGGGGATGGGCTCCAGGAGAGGCCTGGAATTCTTTGCACAGGGGTGGTGTGTGGGCTGGAGCTTCCTGAGATGTCAACTGCAAGCCACCTGTGTTTATAGATCCTAAGTGCTCATTTGTTTTTACTTTTAAAAAATTACTCAAGAACAATCACTCAGGCCTTTTTGTTCAGCACATGGATTTATCCAACTGTTACCACTATAAGTTGACGTCAACACAGACAAAAGAAAAAAGAAAAAAAAGAAAGAAAACCAATCTGTTAATTAGTCTGCAAAGCCTGACTAATATAGGATTTCCTGTACCAGTGTCGTAGTACTTAAAGTCATAGAGCTGGAGAGGCATGGCTCAGTAGTAGAGCACATGCCTCATAAGTCCCAGGCCCTGGGCTTGATCCATAGCATTGCATAAAACAAAACAACAAACAAGCAAAAAAGAAAAAAAAACTTATAGACTCCCATTTTCACTTCTGTAAAAGGCATTAGGGGATAAATAGGGAACTGGACCAATACAGCATTGCCTCCAGCAGCTCATAATCCTACTGGAGCCACACTGGCAAAAGGACTTGAAAAGAGAGAGAGGTCCTGGCTTGGAGAGAAGAAGAAATTTCTGGGCTTACAGTTACTTACAGTCAGTTTCTGGGGTAGTGGAGGCCTTGAGTAGAATAATTCTAGCTCAGTGGTCCTGGTTGACTTTTCAGAGAGATGAGTTATATGCAGATCTCCTGAGAAATCATGTATTGGGACTATGGAGCCAAAGCTGAGCCTGTCATGTTTCCCTGCTGGCCACCACACGTACACACACTAGGGACCATTACCTTCAGGGACCGTCTATTTCCTGGGGTCTCAGGCCTCACCTCAAAGATAGCAGCTCTGTGGACTATAGACCAGTGGCCTCCTCCTTCTGTTGTGTTCTTGGTAGTTCTGTGGATGTGTGGAGGCGTGGAGGAGGAAGAGGAGGAGGATGGAGGAGCTGTGGGGTTGGAAAAAGATGACAGCACCCCTGCGTATGGGGCAGATATGAGCAGCTCAGGTAACTGGGCAGCACACTTCTAACCAGATAAACACTTGACAGGTCTCTGCTGGACCAAGAGGGTGGAGACCTAAGCCCTGAAATCATCAGGTACTCTTTGGCCCTAGGGAACCAGTAATGATGGAATGAGTGAGATGGTTAAAATAAAGATTGGAATAGTTTGTCAAGATTTGAGAGGGAGCCAGCCCTCTTTCTGTCACTGGCAGGTTAAAGATTATATATCCCTGAGATGATTCCTTAACTTGAACTGAAGATGGCTCATCTCTGCCAACTTCCAGGGGATTGGGGTAAGCTTGAGAGTTTGTGCCTTGTGTCCGCTCCCTACTCAGCAGCTGTTAAGGGCTGCCATCTTGAATCTCACTTCTCAAGACCAAGGATATGAACTCAGTTCTCGAGGAGACAACTAGACCAGGAAGCTGACCTTGCTAGTTGCTTATTACAAGAGGTCAGTCATTTCTAATCTCCATCTATCTCTGAGGACCCTGACATTTCAGGTAAACAACTAACTGGACAGTTCCTGCCTTGCAGCAGAACATTAGAATTGTACTCCATGGAGATTATCAACACAGTGATGTAGGACAAACCAGAACACAGCAGTTCCCAGCAGGACTGTAACTCTCAGAAGGGAATCTGCTGTAGATAAGTGATACAGAAGATAGAAATGACCTTTGAATGCCCAGAACCATATGAAGAGTGCCTGATCTAGGACTTCGGTCCCTGCTTGTGGTATCAGGTAGCCAGGGGATGTAAGTGCCAGAGAAGGCTAAGTAGCTCATTCCAGACTCATTGGCTAGGCTGACAGATAATCAGGAATTACTGTTCCCTCTTTGGCCTGTTGTTTTTGAGCCTTGTTCCTTCTAGATGTGGATTAGCAGGAAGGAGGGTAACCACTTGGCCCCACATCTGGCAAGGTAGTGTTGCAACCACTTGGCTGTACCGGTTTGCTGGAGGTATTCAGAGGTGTGACCCCTGAAGTGTGCCAGGCTTTGTGCCATTGCTGTCTTATGTTCTCCCTCAACCCTTGAGCCTGATTTTGGGAGACAGTGCTCTCTCTTAGAGGTAAGAGTTAGCACAGCAAGAAAGTCCTTTGCCTCAGAGTACTCTGCCAGGGGGTACATCTCCTGTTTGCCCTCAGCTCCTGTTTCCTAGGCACAGCCTGCACTATGACCTTGGGAACTGGTTTTGGCCACAGCCTCCCCCAGGTCTTTTGTCCCCCAGAGCTTCAAAGGCAATTGAGAGGTAGCCAAGAGTCCCTGTAGGCTCTCCACAGCAAGAAACAGCTGTCCTTTTAAGGTAGTTCAGCCCCTCCACAACCAAAATTTGGCTGTTGGAAAAAAGGGGCAAGGTGGAAGGGAGTGGGAAGGGGTGGCTGGGACTCTTCTCAATGGGCAGGTGCCCTGGAGAGGCCCTCATCTGGCAGAGGGAGCATGGAACACATCTTTAGGGGCTGTGAACCCTGTCCTGGATATGGACAATGTCCCTGCTTCACATCAGAACCTTGCCTTGCTCCCACAGGAGGCCCCTAACCAGATAGACATTAAGCTCACAGGAACAGCCACCCAGCCAGGGAACATCCTGAGCAGATATGCCCACTGACAGCTCCTTGGGCTTCACCCATCTCTCTGCCCATGTCCCTGATTCCCCGGGGCCCTGTTGGATGTGGGCCTCTGACATGGGGCCAGGGAGAACAAGAGGAGGCTTGTGCGGAGCTTTGGGTCTCCCCCAGAGGGAGAAGCACTTTTGTTTCAGGGAACAAAACACTGCTTGGAACTAGCTCCCCACCACGTGGTTGAGGAACTTTCCTCTCTTAAGGGCGTCCCTAGGGGCATGAGTGTGCCCCTGCTGGTTCAGGGGGATGGAAAGGCCAGGAAGAGAAGCAGCCTCAGTGAACTGTGCCCCTGCCATCTGTAGCCATTTCTAAAGAAGCATGGCCCATAGATAGTGACTGGGACTCAGGACACCTGCATCAGAATCCAGTTCTGTCTCTTCCAGCTGTGTGACTACAAGTGAGTTACCTAACCTCTCTGAGCCTTGTTGTCCTTATCTGTGAAATAGGGATTATGTTTACCTCCTTCAGGAGATGAGAGTGAAATGGAATGATGCAGACATATTGGTGCATATTAGGCATTACTGGCAGTCTGAGTGTCTTGGCTGTAGCCTTTCTGTCCTGGCACCTCACAGGTGGAAGAAAACCTGTGACAGAATGCACTTCCTCACAGTTTCTAAGCAAAGCTTCTCTCCTAGCTCACTGGTCAGACATGGTCTTGCCCATGCCTGAATCAGCTGCTAGCAGGGGTAGGATCCCTGCAGTTGGCTTAGCTGGCTCAGGCTCTGTCCCTAGATCTAGGGACATGGCGCTGAGTAGCTTGGGAGGGTGTGGCTGCGTGAGTGGAGTGGAGGGTAGAGGGAGTGGTGGCTGATGACCAGGCTGCAGATGTGGACATTGCCATTCCAGTTCAATCGCTTTCCACATCACATGTGGTTCTGCAGCCCCATGGCCTGCTCTACAAGGACAGCTAGCCCTGGAGTTCTTGGGACATCAGAGGCTAGGAATGGAGACTGACCCTAAGTCACCTGGAGAGGCAAGAGATGCCACCTGTGGTTAGAGAAAACCTGTCTGCAGCTGATGTGTGTGAGTTGGCCAATCAGCCCAGGCTCTGGGAAGGAGGAACTGTACTCATACAAGGACAATGGTCCCTCCAGACCCTGAGGGGGAGGACAGTGGGACTTGGCCTCAGTGTAGACTCCCCTGCTCTGTGCAGGGTGTGACGTCAGGTTTCTACCTGCCTGACCCTGAGCTGGGCAGTCAGGGGCAGAACCCAAGTATGAAATCAACAGCCTAGGAGCTGAGGTGGAGAAACAGCAGACACCCAGAAAGTAAGCAAGGACCTGGGGGCAGTGGGGTTATCTGTAGGCAGCGAGGTCCCTGGTGGGTTCTGAGCTCCTTGAGGAAGATCTGGCAACCATGCAAGAATGAATCTTCCAGAGAGGCCTGGCTGCCAGGCTGTCTTCTGCATGGCCCCATGTGGCTGTAAAGTAACAGGCCTGAACAGTAGAGGGAATTTGTTGCTTTGTCTAACTATAGGTTAGAGATAGATCAAATTTAGGTTTAAGTTAATCAAGCCCTTGTCATCTAAGACTCAGTTTTCCTTGTCCCTCGGTGATCAGCTTCATGCCAGGATTGCCTATCTCTCCCCGCCATGCCAACAACCCCAGAGCCCTCTGTTTGTCTCTCTTTGCTTGGGGTGGGAGGTGCTTGCTCCAGGAACTCTCCCAGAAGGCAGGATAATTTTGCTTCCATTCCTGCATTCTTGGAAGTCCTTTCTCCTATCCCGCTGGCCTTACACACCTGGGAGCCCATAACCTTGACTGACTGACTGGCTTAGGCCCAGGCCAGCATCATGGCTGAAAGGGGACTAGTGCTCAAAAGCAAGGAGAATGTGGCAGAGTCCTCAGCAAGAGGCTGTCACAGCCCCTGGGTAAAGGTGGGAGGCCATCAAGCAGTAGAGGGCAATGAGGGAGGAATGGGGAGGAGAGGTGCCAGAGAGCTGGGGAACAGGCTTTGGGCTGGTGGGTAAGGGGGAGCAGAATGGGACACAGCTGGGTAAACAGTCTTTCTAGGTTCTAAGAGGGCTGAGCTGAGATTCCTTAATGAGGGAGATGTTGGCCACACGCGGAAATGCAGAAGTCAGGAGAAAAGGTGGAGAAAGGAGGGAGGGCTCCTGTGTGAACAGAGCACCTGCGACTGCACGTGAGTCATGAGCCTGGGCTTGGAGGAGAGGCCAAGGCCACTGACACATGGGTCCTCATGCAATTGACAGCAGGAGACTGGGAGAGGGTGGGACTTGAGGAAACTTCTGCATTCTAAAACGAAGTGCAAAGGTATTTCTTCTCTGCTCCATTGAAATCTTGCTGAAGACGCCCGTCGGCTTGACAGTGGCCCCAGAAATGGGCAGCAAGCAGGGCATCCCTAACGCGAGCACTCTACCTTACACCCGCGCTCGGCCTGCACACGCTCACCACTTCTCTCTCCCAGGTCCCACACTGCAGAGGCACACCTGGCTCCCAGGAGCAGGGCCTCCTGCACTCACTGCTCAGCCATCTCCTGAACACCTGTGTGCCAGGGGTCCTTGATTCGAGGCCAACCTGGCCTCTTCCTGTGCTGAGGTCCACATCAGACAGGAAGCTCTCCAGTGTAGCGTCCACACGTGTCTGATGCTGACCCCACAGCTGCCAGCCCATGTCGTATCGTCAGAGGCTTGGGCTCCGGATGCCACCTCTCAGTTTTCAACATGTCCTTTACTCTGGGGAGCTTTCTCCTTAGGCCTCTTTGCCTCATGAGGCAACAAGCCCCTCTCCTAGCTCCCTGCATGCCCCCACTCACCAAGTCCTGGGACACCGTGGCATCCACCTCCTGCCCTCTGTTGTTGGCTGTGCCTCACGTAGCACCCTTCCTCACATGAGCTGTGCAAAGAATTGGAAGGGTTGCTTTCCTCTTCATTCATAAGTCTGTTGGTGATTGAAGAGGAAGGAAAGAAGCAGATCCTATCACTTTATAGACTTTCTGTTTTCTTTCCTGCAGCATTTGTGTTCTCTGCTGCTTTTTTAACAAATCAGGCACTGGCCTATGGTATCAACCTGTGTTATAGTCATTGACTTAATGATTACTAAGCATTCACCATATTGCAGGCCTCTGACATACCATACCCCACTTAACCCTCAGAAGTACTCTGTGAAGTAGTTGCTATTTTCAGCTCCATTTTGCAGATACAGAAATCAAAGTTTGGAAGGGCTGGATACCTTGCCCAGCCAGCATCACACAGCCAGAGAGTGGTTCACTCAAGATGGGACCAGGCTTTCTGGTATCAGGACCCCAGTTCTGAACCAATGCATAAGGAATCACAAAGTTTGTTCAGATGACCTGCTTTGAATTTATCTGGGTGCTTTATTAAAAATTGATTCTGGTACCTCAGTCTTAGAATGATTCATCAGACCTGGGCTGGCATTACAGAATCTGGTTTTGCAAAACTCTTCAACCAGTCCTAAGGTACCCTAACGTCTGGAGTGGTGCCTTGCCTCCTGTGTTTCTTGAAATCTTTTTTTTTAAGCTGTATTTTAACATGAGAAGAATGCAAATTACCTACATATAGAGTTCAAAGAGTAATTACAAAGGAGCTCCACATGTGACGAACACCCAAGTTAAGGAAGGGAACTTGGCCAGCACCTCTGTAGATTGCCTGGTGACCTCCACCCCGCATGGGCCCTCCCCCATCTTAGAGGGTGATCATTCCCTTGCTTTTCCCTAATGCCTTTGCCACCTCCATGCTCCCTTTTCAACAGCAGGAGTGTTGCCCTGTGTGAACCTGACACAGATGGACTTGTGTCTTGGGAACTTTGGTTGGTCAGACCTTGTGCCATCCTCCTTGTGAGATGTGCCGCATCAATGTCGGCAGCGGCAGTGGGCTGGGTAGCATCACTCTACGGTGTCCCCTGTAAATCCTGGGTCAGGTGCTCAGTCGTACTCTTCAGAATGCCTAGCTTGGGGCTGATGATCCAAGCAGCTGCTGGGTAACTAGATTAGACTGGGGGATGGACCCCCAAGGAGCAGCTGTAGGAAGCTGAGAGTGAGTAGAGAGTGGACCACCAGGGCTGGTGGTCTACACGGGAGCCCTGCCTTCCCCCGTACCCGTCTCTGCCTCTGTCACAGCCAGTCTGTGTTTGTGTGAACTTAATTCCCATTTCTGTGTCCCTTTTCAGAATGCCGAACTGGGGAGGAGGCAAGAAATGTGGGGTGTGCCAGAAGACAGTTTACTTTGCCGAAGAGGTCCAGTGCGAGGGCAACAGCTTCCATAAGTCCTGCTTCCTGTGCAGTGAGTACCGCCCGTGCCTGCTCTTGCTCCCAGGAGGACAGGGACCCAACCTGTTGCTGCCCCCAACATCGGGCCTGTCTGCACCCCAGGCAACTGGTCCCAGGGGATGTAACTAGCTTGCCATTTGGCTGAGGCACAAGCTGGGGAGAGAGACACTTAAGGGCCTCTTTGTTCCCTTCAGAAGCGGCTTTCTGAGGGGTGAATTTGTTGAGCTGGTGGGGGTGGCGGGTGCAGGGGCTGAGAGCCAAGCTGGAAAGATTTGGTTCGGAAAACTTTCCACTGGGTTCCCCCACTACACCATCCGCTCCCTGAGTTGTGGACCTGTGATTTCAAAGGAAGGCACTTTTAGCCCAAAGTTCAACAAGCTTTAAACCAAAATTATTCCTTGCTCAAAGGCAACAGAGGCCACAGCTTTACAGTGCAGGTCAGATGGAGGGAGGAACAAGGCCTGCCCTTCCTTGGCTCCATCCAGGCCAGCAGCAGTCTCTCACTCCACACCACTCTCGGCTGCAAGGAGAAAAGGAAGGTGCAGAGTTCACAGCTCTCTGCTCTTCCCTCTCTGGAAAGAGGGCTGCTGCAGTCACAAGCACAAGATGCTGAGCAGCTGAGAGCGGTCAGGTGGAACCTGGGGTCCTGGCTATGGTGCTGCACTGGCTAGTGCCCAGGCCAGGAGGTGGCAACTGGAGAAGCCTGTCCTCAGGTTCTGGAGTGATTATTCATTGTGATCAGAGCGAAGGCTTCCTTAGAAGGGAGGCCATCTAGGCAAGAGGTGTTTCCTTGGGGGTAGGCCAGGTGGACGCAGTGGGATGTCTGGGTTTCCCGGGATGCACATGTATGTATGCATGTTTGCACATGCTCACAAGCACACATATGCTCATTGCTAAGGGGTCTGCAGCAAGCTGATGTGTTACAAAGAAGCTCTCAGAGGTTGCAGTTCCAGCCCATGTAGGAGATCTAGGAAATAGCGCCTGTTCTGCATCCTGTGAGGTCAGTCAAGAGATCTGATGTTCCTTTGTTTCCAGGTGGTTTGAGCTCCAGAATAGGATCCAGATAGGCCCAAGGCCACCTGTTCACCAGATGTTCACCAGCTCTCTACCTCCTGCAAGGCAGGCTATTCTGAAGCCAGCCAGCCTGGGGCAATAGGGTCTGTACACCACCCTGGGCTTGGAGTGACAGTCCCAGGGCTCCTCTGATGAATGGGGAGTAGACAAGCTTCCACAGAACTTCTCTGGCTTCCAGCCTGAAAAGGCACTGCTCACAGCAGCATCTTGTTATCTGCAGCTCATCACTTAGGAAGTTTCAAGCCCTTTCTTTTTTGAAAGGGAGTAAGAGAAGGAGTTGGTGCTGGCTGGAAGAGGGTCCAGGCTGCTGCTGGGGTCAGAAGGACCCTTCTCTGCTCTCAAATGTTGCTTAACCACAGGCTAAAGGGGCCCAGCTGTGGCCTAGTGCCTGCCTGCGTGCCTGCTGGGGAGTAGCTGTCAGGCGTGGAGGGAAGTCAAGAATTCAGGGAGCAGCACAGGAAGGAAGGAGCAGGGCCTGGAGTGCGGGCTGAGATGGCGATGGGGATTAGAAGCAGTTGGCGGGGGGCCAGGGAGACTGTGGGAGTGGTTATGTAACTGTCACCCCAGGAAACAACATGAGTCTCTGGGGTCTTGGGACCTGGTCAGTTCTGGGGTATTAAATCTTCAAGCAGGCCAGGTAGTACCAACTGTGTCAGCAGACTGGGACATCACCCTACACGCTCATTCCTAGTGCTTGGAGCAGTGCCAGCATGTGATGGCTTCTCCACAATGACTTGCTGAGGCATGGAAGGACCTTTGTTTCTCTTTTTCAGTCAGGTGAGTCATGCATCCAGCTTGAATTTAGGATAACACACAGAAACCAAGGACTTTGTCTCTGAGGGTCCAGACCTGAATGGACCCTCCTTGCTGGCCCAGCCCTTTTAGGTCCTTCCTTTCTTTCTTTCTTTTTTTTTTTTTTGCAGAACCGGAGATTGAACTCAGGCCCTTGTGCTTGTCAGGGAAGCACTTAGTCTACTGAGCAATCTCCCCGGCCCCTCTTTTAGGTCCTTAAAAGAGGTTCTTCTGATCATATCTGAGTTCAGCTTAGCGTGGCTCCCATATTTCCTTTCCAAGGTCTGGGAAGGGCAAGAGGAAGATAGGGTTAATGTAAGAGGCAATGTCAGGCACAAACCACTTGCCCTGGGTTTACCTTTGCTCTGGAATCTGGACCAATGGCCTTGCAGCACATGCTGTGGTCTAGTAGGGCAGCCAGTTCCTGTCAGCAGGTAGCTCAGCCTGGGAGGGAGACCCAACCAAAGGAGCTGCCCTGAGGCTGTGCCTGGCTCTGGGCCACTGTGAGGGTGGGCAACCAGCCTAGGGAAAAACAGGGCCCTCCTGTCCGGTCCCTGTGGTGGTGACTTAGTGGGACCGAAGGCTGCAGGCTGACCCCAGGCTGTTCACCAGAGTCAGGAGCACAGGGAAAGCCTCAGTGGCCGTGCATACTCTTTAATCCTCAGACTGAGTGTTGAGGTCATGACATTTTTATCCATTTGCCCTGGGCCTGAAATGCTTTGCCTACTCTAGAGGAGACATGGCCTGCAGAAAAGTCTGGACATAAGGAATCAGGGTCTCGCCTGGCCTGTTTCTGGCTCATTTTGTGAACTTGAGCTTTCTCTGTGGACCTTTGAGCTTGAGGAAAGCTTTTGAGCCTTCCAGAAGCAGAGAGAATTACTACTCTTTGAGGGAGTAAAGGGGCTGCCTCGTCTCTGTATTTGAAGTATATTTTTTCAACAACACACTCCCTTGGTTCTTTTTCTTCTTTTTTTTTTTTTTTGGCGGAACTGGGGATTGAACTCAGGCCCTTGCGCTTGCGAGTAAAGCACTTATTCCACTGAGCCATCTCCCTGGCCCCAAAATGGCTTCAGCAAGTCCAGCTTGTCAAGCAGATGAGTTTGTAAGGAGTTTCTTTTTTGTGGAGGGGGATTTTTTCCTAACATAATTTGCTAGACATATATTCAGGTCTTCTGCAAAGAAGGGACTTATTTGAAATTCCCCTCGATTAAATCCTTGGTGGACTTTACAAGTGAACTGAGGTCCCCACTATATTATTTCGATGGAGGTGGACGGACAGAGGGTCTCAGTGGGAATTGGAAGGAGGGCCACAGAGGGCAGGACTGTGCCTTGATGGCAACCAAGGCAGAAGAGGAAAGAGTAGGAAGGCTCTGACCAGCAAAGCCCTATCAGAGGGAGTCAGCTTACAGGCTCCATGTCTCCTCTGGACTGCTTCTGAGCCTCTTATTAGTCAAGAGGCCTTCCCTCCCTCCACACACCATTCTTATCTTTTTGCCTTTCCTTTGGTCTTGGAATTCTCAGTTTAATTTAGGCCTTTTGGGAAACAATCACGAGCTACTTCTTGACTTCCTGCCCTAGAAGGGAATTTTGGCACCTCTAGAAGGGACTGTTGGAGCCATTGGCTTCTTATCCCCTCACCCTCTCTTTCAGGAGCCAAACCCCAGGGGAGCTGGTGGGAGGTTCCTTATTTGGGTGACCTGGAGTGCTGGAATGGGGTGGAGATCTCAAGGGCAGAACAAGAGGGTCCTTATTTAGTCTGAAATCTCCAACCTGGGGCTTAGGGAAAGAAGAGCTGGCCAAGGACCCTTTAAAGGCAAGAGAATGCCTGGTACAAGGAGCTAGCCTAGATCCTCTGAGGGAAGTAAGAGGTGTGGCTTTTTCACTGATGTCCCTGGATTCTAGATTCTGAAGAAGGTGTTTGAAGACATAGCCCAATTGGGCACACTGAACTCAAATATTTAAGGAATGTGATAGAACTTTAAGGAATGTCAGAACATCTCATAGAATTGAGAATACAGGAAGATAGCAAAACAAATGGAGTGAATTTGAGTCTCTGTAGAGTAGTTGGCATATGATCCCTTGAAGCCTGGCCTGCCCTCCCCTTCCCTGGTGTAATAACTTTATTAATATTAATAAAAGTAGAGGGCCAGCAAGATAGCTCAGCAGATTAAGCATCTGCTTAGGCAAGTGCAGGGACTGGGGTTCAATCCCCAGCACCACATGTCACACTGACCCCACCCCCAGGCGTGCTGATCTGGCCACTGAGACCAGGCACAGTGGCATCATGGCACATGCCTGTAATCCCAGTGCTGGGGAGGCTGAAAACAGGAGGATCACTATGAGTCAGAGCTGTATAGTGAGACTATATACCAAATACATTTTTTAAAAATTATATAAGTAGCAAACATACATATGCACCTATTATGTGCAGGGCACTTCTAAGTACATCATATGTGAGCTCTTCTTTGATTCTTTTGGGCAGATGTTATTAATTGCATTTACAAATGAGGACACAGAGGCTAGAAAGGCAAACTCAACAGCCCAAGGCCGCACTTGGGGGAAAGGGAGAGAACTGGAACTTGATTCTGGACTCTTAACCTTTCTGTGCACAACATCTAGCACTGCTCACCTGAGACCAGCAGGAAGATGTCTGAGACCCACACATTTTTCTTGCTCATCTCCCCATCCCATCTCTTTCCCCCAGCAGTCAGGAAATTCTTCCCCATGTCCGGCCTCATTCCTCTTGATGGCCAAGTGATTTCTAAAGTTAGATATCCTATGACCTTCTGGATGTGGTGCTATACACCTATAATCCTGCCTAGTAAGGAGCCTAAGGAAAGAAGATCAGGGCCGGGGAGATAGCTCAGTAAAATAAGCACTTGCCTGGCAAGCACAGGGTCCTGAGTTCAATCCCC
>NDGN010520670.1:0-14419 GCA_002564285.1 Tympanoctomys barrerae | reverse complement strand
CAGACACCAGGAGGGCGAGATCTTTGACACTGAGAAAGAGAGATACCAGATTTCAGAGCAGTGCAAGGTGGATCAGAAAGCAGTGGACCCACAGATTTCAGCAAAAATCAAAGCTGTTCCTCAGCTCCATGGCTACCTGTGATCCGTTTTTGCTCCGACAAGTGGAATTTATCCTCATAAAGTAGTGTTCTAAATTTCTTACTAAGAACCTAATAAAATAACTGATACATTAAAAAAATAAAAAATTGGGGGCCTGGCCCTAGCTCAGTTCTTTAAGTGGCTGCTTTCACAAACCTGTCAGCCTCAGGTTGCTGTAGTTCTATCCCCACAACACTCCAGCCAGCCAAACCTGCTCTGAAGGCATTCGGAGCAAAAATAAATAAATAAATAAATAAATAAATAAATAAATGCAAGTCAAATGGGGAGGGTAGTACCCATCCTGTAAGAAAGACTCCTTACCCATTTCTTTTTTCTTCCTACATTTTGTTCTTGCGTCTGTAGTATTTCTTGATCTTTCTAAGTATTTCTGTTCACAGGAGGAGAAAAACTGACATTGGTTTCTAGTCTGATGATTAAGCTCTGAATTTCCAGGCGAAGATTTAGTCCCAGTTAGAGAGGAGTATGCAATGCAGCTTCCTGTCTGGGAGTGCGGCGGTTAGTTGGAAGCAACTGGACTTTCCCTGCTCTCAGCTACTTCCTATGATGTCATCAAAGCAGGGTCCTGTATCACAGTCAGAGGGCTGCAGAGCTCATCTGTGGCTTCTCAGACGGGCTGGAGGGTCCACTTGGTTGGCATGGGTGCACCTGGGGGATTAGTGGCTCACATTTCTCGGTGTGTCTGGGTAGAGCATGGAGGTGTCACCTCAGGGATTGTGGCTTCTTCGCTCTGCTCCATTCTGCTGTGAGCTGAGCCACTTTCCTTGCCAGCCCTTCCACCGTGTCCTTCCTGCCTAGGAGCCGGCCAACTGGGATGACTGTGAGCCAGAGGCGTCTCCCTCAGATGGCTGTCCTGGGTCCCAGGGGGAAAGCTGACGAGTGCTCTGCATCTCTTGCGCACTGGGGATGACGAGAGTGGTTTTTCTGAATCAGGCCCTGAGGGAGAGTGTCTGAAGGTTTGGTTTCTATTCAAAGCTTTCGTTGGAAGTGGGCCCATAATTAGGGTTGGTTATGTCTGCTTGTCGCCAGCCCGTAGTGGTGGCGCTGCTGTTTCCATCTGGTAACACTGCTTTCAGACCATTCTAATTAAATCTGCAGTCATCAGTTTTTGAATGAGTGATTTTTCTGGCATTTGGAAAATTTGTCATATAGACCTTTTCGGCTAAAGACCATGCATTCATTTAATATTTTTTGTGTCCTAAAGTTGCACCTCTTAAATATTTTTAGTGTCTAAAATCTCTTTTCAGAATTAAGAGTTTTCCTAGGTCGTCTCTTGCTTGGTCTTTGTGGTGGGTTTCTGGAAGGCCAGCCACTCTGAGTATAGAATAGGGTCTGCTCGCATTTGCCCCCAAAAGCCGTCTGTGAGAGTTCTGAGAGTTGAGGGATGCTGAAGTACGTGACTCTAAGGTCACAGCAGGCTTTAGGGGTCATAGATGGGTCTTCCTTGGGCAGCCAGTTACCATTTTAAGTTTTTCTAGACAGTGAAATGATACCTACAGTCAGTCTTATGCTCATTTCTTGTGCAAGATGTGACTGACATTCCAAAGGACAGGATTATGGATTATGGTGACGCAGAAAGTTGGAATGTTATGGAAAATAGGATACCAGAAATCTTAAGGTGGCACAAGAAACTAAGCAAACACTGGAAGAGGTAGGAAAAGCCAGACCCTTTCTCAGCTAGCCTTGCTCAGAGGAGGTCGCACTCTGAAAATCTGAATGTAGAGACTGAGCTGCGGAGGCGTCTGTGGTGGGAAAAGTGAGTTGGACCAAGACTTGCTTAAAGGTAACAGGTTTACAGCTTTGAGCATCTGGTCAGCCTCAGTCAGCTAGAGAGTAAACCAGGGCCAGGGGAGGAGCAGAAAGCACCACAGTCTAGGAAATGAAGTCCCTAAGGAGGAGGAATGGAAGGGGCTCTGAAGGCTAGAGAGTTGTGACACTGCCTCATCACCATGTCACAGTGTAGCCTGTCTGGGCCCACCTGACCTGTGATGCAGGCAGCTGTGTAATGACATCACGGGAAGCAACGGAACAGGAAATGGCTGGGTGATGAAATGCAGCGACAGAGGCATCCTGAAGCTCACCAAGCTACACATCTAGAAAGGGTGGCGCTAGTGGTGTACCATTTAAACCTCAACAAACTCAACTAGAGCTTGGGTCACCTATTTTATGAATCATGGCTTGTAGATAACAGTGTTTTAAAAGATGGCTTGATTTTCAGAACTCTTCTGGGCCAGAGTAAGATTGCTAAGTGTGCTAGTGTATTTTTGGCTTTTCAGTAGATCTCATCCTTCGCACTTATTTAGGGCTCTTACGTACCTCTTGCCTGTGGCTTGAGATATATGTTCAAGGTAACCTTGAAGAACTTACATAACCAACACTAACCTGTGAACTTAGGCTGTGCTCTTACATTTTCTCCTATAAACATGTATTTATTTTTATATTGTAGAAATTAAATGTATGTAATGTGTTCTAAGTTTATTAATGAACATTTTGCAGGATGTTAAAACATTTTATAAATATAGTTTTAATTGTTGACTGTGTGAATTTCTACCCTTGTATTTTTCATAAACTTTGCTCAACTCTTAGTTTTTATTTAGTTCCTACTTGGAAAATGTACTCTTCGATAACCAATTTATTTTAATATCTTCATATCCATTTTCTACTTTTTTATTGGATACTAAGTGCTTTCCTTTTCTTTCCTTTTTTTTTTGTGTGTGTGTGTGTAGGGTCTCACTAGGCAGCTTGAACTCGTAGTAATCCTCCTGTTTTCAGCCTTCCCAGCACTGGGATTACAGGCGCGCACCACCACGCCTGGGCACCATCATTTGCTCAGCATGCCTGGGAGCAGGGCCAGCACAACGTGTGGTGCCAGGAATCAAACTCCAGTTCCTGTGCTTGCCTAAGCAGGCACTTAGTCTGCTGAGCCATCTCACTGGCCCTTTGCTTAAAATGAAATTTAGTTGAGATTTACAGAGAAAATGATATGAATACCATACAAAAATTTGGAGACTACTAAAATGTAGATGAAAGAGATCATCTTATTACAGCTAAAAGATGATCTATTGTTAGTAACTTGATTCATTCATGTCTCTGCTTCTCTGCTTCTTACCACTGGCTCCCTCCCGGCCCCTCCTCACTCCTCTCCCCCATACTCTAAGACTCAAATCCAGGGTCTCATTCATGCTGAGAATGTTCTATCACTGATTTAAAACCTCAGCCTGATATACATGTTGTTACTTTTTTTTCTCTTCCATAATGTGTGACAGCAATACACAATTCTAATACTCTTATTAGAAAAAGTTTCCCATATTAATGTGTTTAGCCAGCATTTTAATTTTGCTATCCAAAATTATGTTGAAAGTGAATTTGAAAATTTATACCTAAAATCACCAATTTCAAAAGTTTTCTTTTGAAATTTTGACTCTAGTTTTTAAAGAAATAACACATACCATAGTTATTTTTCCATGGTAAAATGTCACCAGGCTATGTATATTTTAATGACTTTTGACTTACAGAAATATTGTCCTCCTTAGAAATTAATTATCCAAAAGCATTGTGGGGCATGGCTTTTTCCCTTATTAACAAAGGATACCAGGGTTGTTTATTACTACCTTTTAGATAGAATAAAACCACTTCATAATTTACATTTATTGATTGATTTTTTTTTTTTTTTTTTTTTTTTTTTGTGGAACCAGGGATTGAACTGAGACCCTTGTACTTGACAGGGAAGTGCTTATTCTACTGAGCCATCTCCCTGGCCCCTATTGATTGATTATTAATGAATGCTATTTCTTAAAATATATGTATTGGCCTCTTATGGTTCTTTGAAAACTTCGCCATCTACTGCTGTCTTGTCTTGCTTCTGTCGGGTTTGCGGCGCGCACGTGGGAGGCGAGGTTGTGCGGGCTGCGAGGCTGCAGAATGCGGCTGAGCCACGCCCTTGCGCAGCTGTCTTTTTCTCAATGAATTCTATAAACTGTGTGATTTAAGTCTGTTATGTTGGGATATTTTTCCAGTTGCTTGTCTTATAGTTTTGGTTGTTGATTAATTTTTATTCACGAGAGGTGGGGGTTGTTGCTGCCTTTGGCTAGGGACCTTAGCTGCCTGTGTATTTCTTTGGTTAGAACCAAGCAGAGAGTTGCAGGGCTTTCCCATGGCTGGGTGGCTGGCCACATAGTCTGACAGGGTCCCTCTGCCTGTGTGTCAGGAGACTGGCGGGCAGCACTGGGTGTCTGAGCATTATTTGCTGGCAGTGTGAGTTACTGATTGTGGTTTTGCTTTTTTTAAATGACAGCGGAGGATCTTAAGTGTTTCTCTATTCACATTAATAAATGATGCTTGTGAGAAGCTATATGCTTTTATCTCTACAAACTGAAGACAATGTTCCTGAAAAACAGAATGTCCATAGGCTGGGGCCTAAGTAATCAGTACTTAGGGAACTGATGCAAATTCCAGCCCAAGACCTTAAAGCCTGATCCCTGCTGCCTGTGAACTCTGGGGTAATGGGTTGCTATCCCTGGTGCGGGATTGGGCAGGCCTCTCTGCCCTCTTGCCTGTCACTGATCCTGAGCATCCAACCATTCGGCCTGAAGAGACCATTTGTTCACAGACGGTGGAGGGGAAGGTGCAGCGCTAATTGGGGGAGAGCAAGAGCTCCCTGGGCCTAAGGCTCGTGTCCCACTCAGCATCGGAAGCAGCACGGAGGCACCTGGGAGCCTCTTCCTGGAGGTAGTCCTGGGCTCCTCTTCCCGGGCTGTCCCCCCGTTTTGGAGCAAATCATGGATTTACAAGCCTGGGATAGACATTGGCTGAACTATATTGGAATTATAAGTAAACTAAAACCACAGCCAAGTCCTGTGTAATATTGGGTCCTCAAAAGGCAGAGGCAGGAGGGCCACAACTCAGTGAGACTCCCTCAAAGTATCCGGGTGTGGTGCGGCGCATGAGCAGCAGGCGAGCCTGGGCCACAGAGTGAGTTCAGAAGCTAACCTGAAATTTTATATTTTTGAGCCTCTGTCTCAAAAAAGAAAAAGAAAAAGTAAAAAGGTCTGGAAGTGTTGCTTGGTGTTTCCTTGTTTCAATCCTCAGTTGTTTACTGGCTAGGTTGTTTACTGCGCATCTGAAGACCTTCCTAGCAGGACTTTGCTGGTTTCATTCTCCAGACCTTGTTTTTGTTCCTTGTCCAGGTGTCACAAGTTTCAGTTCTCACACATCAGCCCTGTCTCACTGTGGTACAGCTGTTCTTTAACTCAGAATTAAAGAAGCCACATTCTTTTGTCATCCAGTAGCATCCTGGGTTGTGGGTGTCCTGCACACACAGATGGAGTTCATATTTATGTCATTATGAGGGTGACTACTAGAGATTAGAGAAGATTTATTCTTGGAGCTTATGTATTTGGATTCTGGCTGAATTTGGATAACTATATTTAGGGTGGCTTAAGAGTATCTGTAGGTCTCCTAGTCCTTGGGCAATACGCAATCTCATTCCTCATGTGTACAGACTGATTATAGATTTTCCAGCAAAGCCAGAGTTTGTCTCATTTGAGTTGCTCTGATAGCAGTATTCCTAAAGATGTGAGATAGTTTGCTAGCTGATGCATTCTGTGTTGCTTCTCTTTGATCTCCTAAAAAGACAGGTGGCTCTGCTTTTTATTATCTCTGTTGTAGTTACTTAGTTTCTATCTTAGCTACTTTCTCATGGCTGGCCAATACCCACCACCCTCAGTTTAGCTGAGGAGAGGTCATTTGGTTCACTTCTCAGTCCATGGCCAGCTGGCTCCAAGGGAGAAGCAGCCTGGCAGAAGGGTCTGGGAGGAGAGCTGCTCGCATCATGGTGGTCAGGAGCAGAGAGGGCAGGGCGCAGCCCGGGAGGGAAGTGCACCCCTCCAGGTCATGCCCCTGAGGCCTCTTCTGACCGGACTTCACCTCCTAACAGCATATTTTGCTCTGAATTCTTCAGTGGGTAAAGTCTCTGATGTACAGCACCCCACAATCCAATCTCCTTCCAAAAGTCTGGCCTCTGAACGTATGAGCCTTTTGGCAGACATTGTAGATTCCATCTGTCTTGGTTACTCTTCTGTCATTGCTGAGACAAAATACCCAACACCTGAATTAAGGGAATGGAGATTTCAGTCCATAATCAGCTGGCTCCAAGGCAGAGTGGCATGGCACAGGACAACAGTCCAAGGAGGCGATAGACCACAAAAGCGAGAGAGCAAGCTCCTTTCTCCCCTTATATTGTAACCAGGGTGCCGCCCTGCGGTGCTGATGGCACTCACGCCATCTCCATGGCCTCCTTGCTCAGGATGAAGATGTTTGCAAAGGGAGCCCCCTGGCCCCTGTTGAGTTAAACATCAACCATTACAACACCCTAGTGTACATGGAAGAAATGCAATGTTCTGGGTTGGCTGAGGGCTCGCTGTGTTCCAGGACCTAGAACAGTGTCCTAAGCTTGCCCATCAGTAAGAGAAAGCAGCTGTCCTCTCCCAACAAGTGTGTTCTGCTTCAGTAGATGGTTCCTAGGTCACCATCGTACTGTCTTGGAAGTGAGACAGACCTGGCAAGGCATTGCTAGTACTCACCTAGAATTGCAGCACTCTGAGAGGCTGAGGCAGGAGGATCATAGGTGTGAACCAAGCCTGGGCAACTTAGTAAAACCCTGTTTTGAAATGAAAAAAAAATCAGGCATGCTTATTATTATATGTCTCTAATCCCAGTACTTGGGAAGCTGAGGCAACAGGATTGCCATGAGTTCAAGGCTAGTCTGGGCTATATAATGAGACCCTTTCTCCACAAACAAAAATGAATGAGTGAATGAATAAATGGATCTCCTATACAGATAGCTCAGTATCAGGGCCCTGGATTCTGAAATTGCCTTTTTTCTTCTTCTTAGTTTATATGTAGTTTAGAAACTTTTTGGAAATGGGCTTTTTTTAGGGATATTTTAGAAATCTAAGTACCACACAAATGTTAGAGATTCCATTTTTAGAGTCTGTCCTCAGGAGGTTTGGAAGCATTGCTTCTGCTTAGATGACAGCTGGTCACAAAATGAGCCTGGGAAACCTTTGCTTTAGAGACTTGTGAAGGCCACATGCAAGGCACACACCTAGGGACAGAGGGGAGGTGCCCGTGAGGGTCAGCCAATGAGGCCCAGTCTCAGAAGGCATATTGATAAGGTCTTCAGGAAGGTGTGATTATCAGCTAACTTGAGCAGGGAAGATTTGGCCTGCACTAGGAAGCTGAGTCCCAGACTCACTGGCCACAGAGCAGGGAAACGGCAGTGCAGCCTGTGTCAGCTGCCAGGGCTGGGGCTGCTCTCTCCAGAGGGCTGCTCAGCGCTTCAGCCTGGCACACCCTCTGGGGAGCCAGGTGGCTGGCTCCTCTGCTACTCCCTACTTCTCACTTGCTTGTGGGCAGGTGGGGCTGCCTGTATCCCACAGGTGTTTGTGGGTGCTCTGGAAAACCCCTCCCAGCCCTTCACAAGCCCAGTGTGCACTGAGGCTGTGGCGCCTGGTTTTGCTGCTGCTTAGAGCTTAGGCCAGCTTTGGGGTGCATCTGGCAGGCAAACCCTGCCTTCCTGTGTGGGTGCGGGCTCAGCAGGGGCTGGTACTCAGCCAGGGCTCTTTGCTGCAGGACACTCCCTGTGCACTTCCTGACCTTGGAGCATCCTCTCCAGCCTGACCACAACCCTCGTTTCCTTGGAATGGTGTGCAGGAAGTTTTTGGTGCTTAGGATTTACTTAAGGAAAGGCTCAATAACGAAAATGAGCAGCATTTCTGGGCCCTCGTTCTGCATTTTTCAGTTAATGAGACACTATGACCTTCAGTTCTTCCTATTATCCAGCTGTCAAATGGAATAAAACCACAGCTACACCTCTGTGAGATGTTAGACATGCATGTCATTAAGCCGCTGACTCCTTGGAAGAGCTCTGTGGTCAGCCTCCAGCCTCCAGACAGTGTTTTCCTGAATGTTAACAAATTTCAAAAGCTGATATTCATTGCAGTAGCAGCAAAATGAAACTTTAAATGCGAGATTGCCTGGCTTAAGAGGTGTTTTCTGTTTCGGGCAATGTAACCATTCATTTTCTTAAGAGGGCTTTATGAAAGAACAGATTGGAGGTTATATTTTTCAAAATACCTGTTGCATGAGTGGCTTAGTGAGAAGTGATAAAATGTCGTTAGCAAGTTGCTGTGGGTGACAGGAACCAGAAAGTGTGCCCCAGTGAGTTACCAGATAACCCAGAAAGGCTCCAGAAACAGTTCTGAGAGGTGGGTGAGAGGAAGAGGGGCACAAGCGTGACCTTTGCTGTGGGCCTCGGTGCAGCCCTGTGGGACACACTCCAGTCTCAGACAGTGAACGCCATTCCTCTGCTTATGCATGGGAACCGGAAGTTGAACCCCAAGCATGAGTTTTACACTAACTATGACACCAGCCACTGAGGTTTTAAAACCCTTTTGCTTATATTTATGTTTTTAACTATGAAAGACACTGGGCTCAAAAGCCTTATTAAGCATATCCTCAGAGCAATAGCAGCCTCATCCTGACTTCTTCTGTGCTACCCACCATGCCCTCCAGAGCAAACATTTTCATTATTTTTTACTACATACTTCCTGAAGCTCTTTGGAGAAAGCAATCCAAATGTGTAAATTTCCTTTTCCATAAAGGACAACTCACTGGACATAACCTTTGTGTATAATGCAGTTTCACTTAGCCTTAGAATTCACTTCCTCTCAAGGCTCAGAGACCTTCATTTTTATTGGCTGCATAGAATTCCACTGTGTAGTTACACTGTTGTTCATAAACCAGCATTCTCTAATATGCATTCACCTCATTTCTAGGGTTTTGCTGTTGGAAATAATGCCACAATAAAAATGCTTTCTCAGGTGCAGTGGTGCTGTTTTTGTTGTTACTTCAGTTACTTTTCTCTCATTGCTGGGACAACATACCCAGTGCCCAGAATTAAGGAAGGAAAGGCTTACTTCGTTCATAGTTAATGGAGGTTTCAGTCCACACTCAGCTGGCTCCGAGGCAGACAGCACATGGCAGAGAGCAGCAGTTCATGGTGGCAGAAGGCAGCAGAACAGCAGGAGCAAAAGGGAAGAGTAGCGGCAACAATGGCCACAGAGAGCAAGTCTGTCTCCTTCATGTTGCATCCAGGCTCTCCGCCCCAGGCATGGTGCAGCATTCACACCCATAACTGCAGCAGTACTCAAACTCATAATCCCAGCTTTGGATCATGGCTTAATTACAAACTCTAGAACCCACCACAATGACTGCATGAGGCTTTGGGGGAACACCTAAACACAAACCATAACACTTGCAGAGTTCAGTGATGTGGCGCTGGGATGCTGGGGTCCTGACTTGAATTGGGGGCTGAATTAGGGAAACCCCAGGTAGCAGGTTCCTATACCCAGTGCCACCTGGGCACCCCAGCTTTGCTCTTTGGCTCCTGGACACAGTTCTGCACATGGTCCTAAGAGACAGCCAGGGACAAGAAGGGAGGAGCGTCAAGCTCCCTGCAGCCCCTGAGCTTGGGGCCAGCAGCCATCAGGGTACACTTGCTTCCTGAGTGTCCAGAGCTCGAGGGTCAGGCTACAGGAAGCTGACTGACTGTGGTGGGGACTGAGAATGCAGAAGACCCATTTTGTGTCCCAGCGTGGACGACTCCATTTCTGGTTCATCGCAAGAGAATGGTAAGAGGAGTTTGATCTGGGCCAGAGACCTGAAATTACTCTTCCTGCCAAAACATTGATTTCTTTAGCTGTCTGAACTTTATTCCTTAAAGTGGGCAAGAGTGAACCAAGCCTAAATTAAATTCATTTTCCAGTAATAAAACTGCTTCACTCTGGGCTGCCTGAGTCCTTGTGTTTTAAATCATGTTCCAAAAGCACCAGTGTTTCACTTAATTTTCATAGCCCTGTAACTCAGCCACCTCACACCATCACCTACCTGCCCCTCACATGCCACTGTAGAGTCTACCTTGTTATGCAGCTGACCATGGCAGGGAGGCACCAGAGGAACCACCCTGCCATATCTGTGTCCCTGCGTGGCAGCTTTGTACCACGTGATACTAGAAGCTCTGTTTACACACAGGTTGATAAAATGGATCTTGGAGGTAGGAGGTCGTAAATTGCCAAAGTGGGTGGTCTGGGTGAGACCAACTTAGGAAGCCTTTGGCTGGGTCAGCACACTCTGGCCTCAGAGCTCCCTGAGCTGGTGGTGACACTTGCTGGGAGTGTGCATGGGGAGGTGAGGCCTCACCTGCTCTGTCCCACAGTGTGGGCCTCGGGTCCCTTTGGGGCAGGCTGTCGAAGTCCTCCTGTCTTCCTGGGTGTGGGAGTGGAACCTCAGTGGCCTCTGGGTATTGCTGAGTGATTCCCTCTCACACAGTGCTGCAGATATGGGTCCCTGCTGAGGATGAATGATTTTAGTATGGGTTTTGGAGTGCTGTAAAAGCAAAATCTAGAAATGGTAAAAGTATGAGACATGTCTTTCAAAAAACACAAACAAAAAGGGAAATAGAAATACTTGATGTGCTTTATTTCTTCTGCTCTCTGCTAATCTTAACCACAGCACTGTGGACGTGTTTTGAGCTGGGATTGTGGTGAGGCTTGCTGGTAGAGTACTTGGCTAGCAGGCGCGAGGCCCTAGCTTCAGCCTCAGTACAAAGAGAGCTTTTTATTTACCTTTGTGATGAAATGACTGCACTTTATATTTAGAGATTAGAAAAATAATAAGAAAATAAATGTTTCCTTCTCCCCTTTCAGTATTTAAAAGATCTAGACACTCATGAGAAAGGGGCAGCAGGCTTTCTAAGCAACGCCTGTGCCGTAGCCCCGGCTGCTCCCACTTCAGAGCTATGTCCTGCTCCCTCTTTGTTGCCTTCATGAGATATCCGCAGCGTGTGAGGAACTCACCACTGACAAAATTTCTCTCGTTTCTATTTCCAGTGCATAGAGGCCAAAAAACATTGCTGGTATTTTGAAGGACTCTACCCAACATATTATATGTAAGTATTTGTGCTTTTCCATTGATTTAATCTCGTGGTCACATCTTTCTCTGGGAATGATTTCTTTCTTGGAGTAGGACTTGGATACGGGGTGGAAGGTCAGGTGGGGCCTTGTTTCCAGCTCCTGCCCTTGGTTCTGGGGCCTGCTTCCACTCACAGCAGGAACATGAGCTGGCACAGATGAGGTCCTCTGAGGAAGTGAAATACTGTGCGGTCTGTTCTGTGTGGTGACTTAACTCCTGCATGCCTGGTAAAAAGGAGCAAGATATCTGAGAAGGAAAAAGCTTTATTGGCTGATACAAATTTTGCTAAGCAAAGGAAAGAAGGCAGGAACAGAATCACACACTTGAGCAAGAGTGGAGAACGTTCTCAGCTGAGCCCTGTGACTGTGTGGCGTGTGTGCACATGCATATTTTTGTTTGCCTGACACCATGATGGTTAGCTTCCCCTGAGGTCCGCTTCCCAGATAGATACAGCCACAGACTTGCATGACTGTCAGCTTGGGGCAGGCTTTACTGCTTCCTGCACTTGCTCCGCATCTTCCAGCCTTGTCCTAATTAAAGTGTTGCTGCACTTTCTCCTTATTGTTTTTGTAGTTTTAACATCTGCTGTGTTGGCCAACAGCTATGTACAACTACCTGCCTGGGTGCCCAGATCGCCTCTCTACCACACCAGGGGTTGCTTTTTTATTGTGTTTAGAAGCTCTTAGTTTTTAGAGGAATGTACCAAGCCAATTTTCCCACTCTGTTGTTTGTTTGTTTTGTTTGGCAGAACCAGGGATTGAACTCAGGCCCTTGCCCTTGCCAAGAAAGCACGTATTCCACTGAACCATGTCTCCAGCCCCACTCTGTTGTATTCAGTGTTGAATTTTGTAAAATGTGAAATATTCTGAGAATACATTTACATTGTGTTATAACAGAGACACTTCAAATTCTGTATGTAGAGTAACTGGAGAAAAAGCACACAATACCATCAGCCCTCCATAACCAAGGGTGTTGCCTCCTTCAAAGAACATTCAGCAGGAAATTTGTGAAACCGGCTCACTAATAGGCATGTACAGACTCTTCTCTTGTCATTTCTGCCCAAACAATACAATATAACTGCTGTTTACCTTGTCGTAGGTGTTATAGGTGATCTGGAGTGCCTCAGGACCCGAGGGTGTGCATAGGGTTTATAGAATTCAAGGCTGTTTTATAAAGGTGATATGGGCACCTTTCGATTTGGGGAATCCCAGGGTATTGGAACCAGTCTCCTCAGATTCCCCAGGACCCCCACAATAGCCAGAAAGATTGTTCTCTAGGATGGATGTTTTTCTCACTTGTCACTCTTGAGGAAAGCACTGAGGGGGAAGAAGGAAGATGCCCATCTGGGGAACATAACAAACTGGCAGCATCTTGGTCTGACTCTCTCAAGCAGGAGTTCTGGGCCCAGTCTTGGGGTTCGTGGCAAACAACCTTTGCAGCTGCCAGGGACAAAATCCACTTGGAAAATGAAGCAGCTGCATGAGGACTTGGCTGCAATTGCAGAGCTGTCGGGTTGATGAGGAGGGCCTGTGGACAACAGGGAGGTAAATTATTTGGGTTCTTCAAGGTTTAATGAATTTCTGTTGGTAAGCCTTATTCATGTTCTCAATTTGGTTTCTTGCACAAACCTGAATATTACCCACATCTCCCAGTGTGCTCTTTCTTGGGAACAGATTTTGCTCCTGTTGTTCTATGGATCAATTTTGTCAGGGGCTGGAAGTCAGGGGCTGTTCTTATATTTATTCTCCTTTTTCCTTTGTGCACTCACGGATTCGCTCCATGTCTGAGAGTGCTTTTGGACTGAGCCAGAGAGAGGGACAAGCCCTGCTCTGTCGCTGAGGCCCTCTGGCCTGTGACCTTCCACTTCTTTTTCTGTCTGATAATGGGGAGAGGAAGCCAGAGTCCCCAAATGTGCCGCCCCCAAAAGTGAAACAGCGGGGTCAGGCTGCTAAAGTGTTGAGCCTCGGTGCAGCACAGGCCCCAGCTCACACCGGATCAAGGCCCTGGGAGGCCCCAGCCCACCCACTGCCCTCTGAGCCTGCTTTCCAGGTTCTCTGTGCTTGTCCACACTGGCACAGAGCTTGCTACCTGCCCCTCTGTGTCTTTGCACTCAGTCCTTGCTTCTTTCTAAATTTTCTGGTCACTTTGCTGATTAAAAACATCAGGAACAAAGTCCACCTTGTTGGCCACCTTTAAGTGGCTGGTAGGACATTTTGTGAAGCCACAAGGGCAGCGACGTAAACCGTGGTATTCCCTGTGCCCAATGTTGCCTGATCTGAATGTCAAGTTGACGTTTCCTGCTGGTCCCCACCACACTGTCACTTTGACTCGCTCAGGTGGCTGTCAGCATGTTCCAGACCTCTGTCCTGCAGGAGCCTGAGGCAGAGCATGCCGCCCCCTTCCCCAGCTCGGACAGCCACAAAGGGCTGGACAGTGGTCCCTGACAGCATGAGTCTTTTTTTTTTTTTTGTCTTTAGCCTTTTCTTTATTACTTAAATATTTCATTTTATTTCAGAAAGATAAGGATCTATTACATAACCAAATAATAAAATGACAATGTGTCTTTTTATACACAGCAAAATAATGAGTATATATAGATGATAAAATTAAACATGCAAAATGAGTTATCAAAATTAAAACAATATTGAGTAATAACATAGTTTGGTTTTTATTTAAATATTCAAAATAATACTGTCTGAGTTACCAAGATATCGCAGTAGAAAGTGAAGTTTAACTATTGGCATTTGACATTTAAGCACCTCAGTGAATGGCAGGGATCTGGCTGACAGGTTTTTTTGCAGAGCAGTCTCCAGTTACTATGCACTACCGTGGCTGCACAAGTTGCCACATTTCTCTTAGATATTAGATAGATTATTTTTGCTAAAAATGTGACAGAAGTTTTCAAAATCCATGGTTCATTAAAATAATACAAGAAGAAAGTAAAGGAAGGAAGAATGGATGGAGGAAGGGAGGGAAAGAGGAAAGGAAGAAAGGAAGGCATAAAGAAAGGAGGAAGGAGCCCTCTGCTACATTTCTTCATATAACTTTCTGTGAAAACTGTTTCACAATTCTGATTTTTAAAATTTTTTTTTCATAATTTTATTGAGAAACAAATACCAATGAGACAGTTTCGAATCAAGTTGGTAGGACAGTTTCAATAATTAACACGTTGCATACTGTCTTCATAGTGGTTATTTGTTGTACAAGATGCAGACATGATATCCTATTTACA
>NDGN010520038.1:0-10151 GCA_002564285.1 Tympanoctomys barrerae | reverse complement strand
TAGTTCTTAAATTAGGATAAAAATAATTCAACTTCGAGTTTCGGAAACAAAATGGGCAAGTTTATAGAGGAAAGTAAATAGCTTCCAGGGCTCCAAGGAGTTGTATTTTCTTAATGAAGAGAAGTACATGCTAATTGAGGCCAAAGAGAATTCACCTGCAATACAGCTGAGTAACCAAGCAAAAGGAACGAGTGATTGCAAAGGTATCGGGACAAACTTTGTCTACTCACTGAGGAATGAATCCAATAACACCTGGTGACCTGTGTGGATAATTATTTTCCTAACGTAGAAGAAACCTGCAAAGTGTGAGCAAGATCCTGAATCTGTTCTGTCAGGCCCAGAGTACTTCATTTTGTTTCGAGTTTATCATTCTCCACCCCCGGGGAATTTCAAACTGTCTTTAAAGTGTGTAGCCATTCACCATGAATTCAATGAGTGATCTTCTTTTATCTTTGTGTTCTCATTTTATCTTTGAGTGTACAAACATAGAACCCAAAGAAAGGCTAAATTGCATGCCATGAATTATTTAAACGGTCACTGTGACATCATCACTTTGCGAATTGGTCCTTGGGAATTGACTACAAAGACAGTGTGGCGATTTCGTCTTTAACTTGGAGCAATCCTCTTCAATGGGATGAGACATTTAATTCTGTCACATTGTAAAACTTTCTCCAATATTTGAGATTTTTACTACTGTATTGAAAACAAGGATAATCGGTATCCCACGGAGGATTCATTAATTTTGGGCAAAACTGAAGCAGAAAGATTGACTAAGAAACTATGGAAATTAAAAAAAAAATAATCATTTCTAAATTGTTTATAATCTGTAATCTTGCTGAAAAAAGAGAAACCACAAAAATTCATTGAGCTATAATTAGTATTCTAATACCTCTTAAGGACTGTGAATAATCTTATCACTGACTCTGTCATCAATTTATAACATACTCTGACACCCACAAGTAGAATTTAGCTAATATTCAAGATAACAAAAAAATTCATTCATATTAACAGGCTAAAAATAAGTGATTTCTAAATAGAGAAGGCTAATCTAAGTTCATTGTTACTTTGAGATAATATTAAAATTGAGCAACTGTAACTGGCTGTGAGAGATTTAGAGAGATTTGAAGGAGTTAAAGAAATGAAAGCAATGCCAGATGTGGTGGCTATGCCTGTAATCCCAAGACTGAGTAGGCTGAGGCAGAAGGACTGCTGCAAGCGTGAGACCAGCCAGTGGTACAAAGTGAGCTCAAGGACAGCCTGAGCTTTATAGGGGGACCCTGTCTCAAAAAGACAAACAAAAAAGAAAGAAATGAGCAGAAATAAAAGCAAGGGATGCATGAACAGCCATGTTTATAGTACTAAAATGCGTGATAGCTAAATCTTAGAAGCAGCCTGTGTGTCCATCAGGGAGTGAATGGATTAAAAAATGCGTCACTTGCACACAGTAGAGTTCTACTTTACATAAAGCAAGCTAAAGTTGCTTTGCTTGTGGGAAAATGAATACAAGTTGAGACGATAATGTTAAGTGAAATGTTAGACATGCTGGATTAAATAGGATATGATTTCTCTTAAGTGAGAAAAATAAATTACAGAGAGCAAATTAAAGACTGGTATAGAAACCAAGGGAGCTAGATTGTTTTCAAGTAAGGAGAACAAGAGGTTGAGTAAAGTGGGAATGAGGAAAGGATGATGGAGCAATGTCCATGTTCCACCTCCCCCCAGGAAGTACAAGAATCATGTACTGCCAAATGCATTAATAGCAATTGAAAAAAATTAAAATCAGGGCCAGAGAGACAGCTCAGAGGTCTAACTGCCTGCCTGGAAACAGAAGGTCCCAGGTTCAATCCCTGGTACCACATAACATGTTACCAGGCTGGCCTCTGAAATCAGTAGTGGTGTCTCACGCTTGTAATTCCGGCACTGGGAAGGCTAAAAAAGGAAGATCACTATGAGTCCAAGCTGAACAGCAAGAGCCTGTACCAAACTAATTAATTAATTAATTAATTGTTTTTAAGTCAGCCTTTTGTTAATTTGTCCATTAAAAATAATGAAGACTCAACTAGGACATATATTTTATTTTTCCTTGTAAATTCAGTGATATCTAAGAAATCTCCCATATTATGGTTTCCCTGTGGAAAGAATGCAAACCTTACTGCACACATTTTAATAAAAGTGTCTTCAAACATAGTAAACATAGACTTACAAGAGACTAGTAGTGGAACCTATATAATATAGGCAACGATTTATTTCAAGTTGAAGTTTGATCTTCTGAATAAATACAGGCTGTTATGATTAGTAGAAATAAGAAAAGAGATGTAACATTAAATTGGATCATGGAAGTAGGGAAAAAGGACAAGATCTATGAAAGGAGAGGACTATTGGATTAATAACACATTAACTTTATGTGAAACTTCTTGTATTTGAAGAAAAGTTTTTGAAGTATTGTAATGGAAACTGTTTAATTAATATTAGAATTACAAAATTGGAGCTTAATATATCCAGGATTCATTTTACATTTACATCATGTGTGCCATATGAAGTAAGAGGCATTTCTCATATTTCTTTTTTATTTATTTGTTGTTCTCATGCTTATCAAACCTAGTACACAAGCCTCTTAAGAACTGTGTTCTTTTCCTATGTTGGAATCTTTAACACCCTAAACAGAGTTTAGTGACAATTAGAATTTACTGAATATTTATGAGTTACTCAATCCACGTGTTGCTAAATTTGGATTAAAATATAAACTTATTGTTCTATTTTCATTTTTAGTATAAAATACAAGGTACCTATTATGTGGGATGACTGAAAGAGAAAACTTGAAATGTTACATATAGCTTATGTTTGTGATCAATAAATTGAAACTGAAAAGACTGATGACATGCTAAAAACCAGAAAGTACAACAGAAAGATTTGTTTAAAGTGAAAACTATGAAAATTATAGGCTCTTAAATTTTCTCTATCATTTATTTTAATTTTTAAATATATTCCTTAGCAAAATTTATTAAATCATTCTCACATGGGAAAGGGGTCAAAAGATGTAGAAGGCCAATGAGATAGCTCAGCAGACTCAGCACCTGCTTAAGCAAGCACAGGGACCGGGGCTTGATTCCTGCCACCACATGCTATACCAGCCCCACCCCAGGGCACGCTGAGCTGGCAACAGAGACCAGGTGTGGTGGTGCACGCCTGTAATCCAGTGCTAGGGTGTCTGAAACCAGGAGGATCATTATGAATCTGAGCTGTGTAGTGAGACCTGAAACAAATACATAAAAAAAGGGAAAAAAAGATGAAGCAAAGAGGATGTAAAAGAGTCAAGCTGTTTTATGTGGGTGCAGCAGCTTGCCATGGCAAATGTGATCATTAAGAACTGCAAATATCCACAGCTAAAAAGAAAATAAATTTATTGAAAGAGATTGCTCAACCTAGGATTAACAAATCAAATTATCAGTTTCTATCTTTGCATCTTAATTCAATAAACCGAGTAATGAAACAGATTATAAAATGCTACCTAGGTAAGAAAAGTAATTTCATGCTCAAATCTTCTAAACATTGAAATGCTTCATTGGTGCTATAAGTACTGTTAAGTTGGTAACTTTCGCTGAGTCTGGGGCATGGGCTTTTAATAGTGTGACAGTGAATAACAGGATTGTCAGCTGGGAGATGACAATGAGTTCTTGTGTGGGTCAGCTTTCTGCTTTTGGAATAAAATACAGTAAAACCTTGATTTGTGAGCATAATTCATTGCAGGAACATGCTTGCAATACAGAACACTTGCATATCAAAGTAATTTCTCTTTAAGAAGTAATGGAAACTCAGATGATTCATTCTACAAACCTAAAAATATTCATATAAGAAGGTTTACAGTACTGTAAGAGAATACAAACTAATACAGAAAATACAAAACATTAAGAAAAATGCAAATGAGCCTGCACCTACTTTTGTAAACCTTTATGCCTGTTGTTAAGGAGGCAAGACGGGGAGGATTATTGTGTAGGAAAACTTTCACTACTACTAATAAACTTCCTGCTATCTTCTGTGTCAATTGAATCTGGTTTCTTTCCATGCAACATTCACAAGGAATGCTCAAAGATACATGCTTATGACCTCTAAGGATTTCTCAGAAATGTGACATCACATTGCCCTTAAAGGGATTCGTCACTTACACTGCCTCAGGGTTATTTGGGTGGAGCTTTTCTACAAAATGTTGCCCTGTTTCCCACATTTTCCACAGCTCCCTAGTCTCATCTGAAGTGGAGATTACTCTGCCTTTTCAGATGAGCTTTCCATAACCTCTTGCTGTTGAGAGAGGATCTGCTGCAATCCTGCAGTGAGAGAGAGAATCATTGGCTCTGTTGTGATCCTGTGGCACTCAGCACCATGTACGACAGTGTTCATATTGTTGAGCTCACACATTTATCAAATTAGCATTTATTACAAATGTTTGCTGTTCTTGCAGAACACATGTAGAACAAGGTACCTGCCACCCAAGGTTTTACACAACTTTAAGGAGGAAGGCTTCTAATTGATTACAATTTCAGAAGACCCATCCTGTGACCTTCTGTCCTCATAGCCAAAACATCATCATGGTAGAGTAGTATCAGGAGACAATCTGCTCACTTCACCTAATCTAGAAAGCAGAGTAAAAGAGAAGAGTGAAAGATTCACCCTCCAAAAACAAGGCCTAGTGGCCCACCTCCAAGGGCCCCTACTCTTAACAGCACATGCAGCTATGCACTCCTGTTGGTAACCTCCTGATAAGGGTAACGCCCCCTCCATCATCCAATCAGCCCAGGAATCTCTTAATCTAGTCTATTTGACAATTAAGATTAAAAGGCACAGTCCCATAGCAACATGTTTTTATTAGCATTCAGACTATTTGCATAAGTCTCATTTCTTTCCCATGAGCACTATACAGGTCTTGACTATTTGGAATAATTCTTGAATTATCCACCACATTATCCCCCTAACACAAGGTACCATTGCTCACATAAAATAATGCATAGTGAAGGACTGATGTTTTTAGAGCTGAGCATTACACAGATATTGCCTCCCTCTGGCACTGGACTGACTTCCAATGAGTTCATTAATTATTGTTTGTAGAAAACTTACTGGCTCACCCTGGGATACCCTGAGAAAAATCATAAGAATTTCCAAAATTTGGCAAAGCAAATAGTTACAGGTTCTACTTCCAAGCACTCCTGACTCATGTTGCTTCTCTGTTTGGTATTCTCAGCCATAGCTTTCCTCTATGTAGTCACCAGATTTTCCATAAGTTGAAGGAAATTATTGAACACCAACAGAAGATGAAGTCAGAGCAATTAAATGGACTCACTCAACCATAAATACATGAAATACTGTCAACATGATCATGATATTATACACTATTGCTCTTGTTTTCAACCATTTATATCTTCAGTTTTAGTCTGTTCTGAATCACTATGTTTACTAACACTGATATTTTGTCTTTTCCAGTCTAAAAAGCCCCAGAAGTTAAACATTAGCAAATTTGGATATTCTTTGCAGAACATTTCTCTCAAGATATATTGATTTCTCTCTCTCTCTCTCTCTCTCTCTCTCTCTCTCTCATTCTCTCTGTGTCTCTCAACAAGGAAAGCTTTATAAATCGACATCTGCCCAAAAGTATAGACCTCTAAGAAAAGCATTTCTTTAAACAAATACTTATATTTTATCTAGACTTCCAAACCACTGTGACCACAGATGGCGGCAAAGTCGTTCTCAACTAACACCATCTAGCAGTGGATTGAAGATGCACACAGAACTGCAAGCCACTGTTTGCAGACACCCCTTTCGCAGATTCTCCAGAGACACATTATTTTTCAGAATTCTGATATTTAAGTTGTCTTATGACAAAGTAGGTTGCTCCTAGCTTAAGAGATCAGCTAGTAAAATCAAAGGAGTTTTTTCTTTCATATTAACATGTTTAATAGGAAGCTAAAGTGGGTTCTCATTGTTTCAGAAGAATTTCAAAGGGGAGAAATAAAGCATCTGTCCCAACATCCTGCCAAATGCCCTACCTTCTTAAATGGCGCTCTGGCTTATCTGAGAAGGGTGTACTAAGAAGACGGACAATGACTTGCTTTTGGAGCCCTTGGAACAACCTTCTCCAGGGGAACATCAACGTACAAAGGAGTGAGAAGCAGGGGCTGCACCCTGCTTATCTAAAGTCTTCAGTCCTGGCCTGCAAGGCCTTATGGAAAGCTTGCAATATGCCCCCTGTAATTTGTTCAATAAATGGACTATGTGACTCCATACTTTGAATTATAAAGGTGGGAAACTCCACTATTGTCTGTACTAGCTAGAGAAACAAGATTTGTTAGTGCTACTCCAAAGGCCAGGGCAGGGATGCATAAGCCCTAGGGAGCATGAGTAGTCGGTATCAGAGACAGCCAGCCTGGCACCATCGTTACAGAACTTGACTCAAGGTAGACTCTCGAAGTAACAAAGGAAATATGACAGAGTCTATATGTGATCCATTACAGATACCTCAGCACTGAGCATTGGAAAACCAGTTGGTAGTGTCACAGAAATTGCAATTAAAATTTTTTAGTTATATACTGTTTGGAATGTTGTCCAATTCAAACAAACAAAATGGGTGGAATAAGAGAAATCAACCTATATAGGGCTGATAATATAGCACAGTGGCATAAGCACCTGCCTGCAAGAACAACATTCTGAGTTTGAGCCCCAGTACAGAAAAAATAAATACTATAAGAATGTCATGTCCATTTGTACTAGTTCTTACTTATTATTAGGAAGAGGAGGTAAGTTACCTAAAACCTGAAGCCTATCATACCTATAACATTATCACAGACAAGTACTGACAATGTTTGTAGGATAACAAACTATAGTTGATCTCTAAGTCTATGAAAAGTATCATCCAAATAAAGAAAATATAAGGAAAATCCAGGCTGTGTTTGGTGTGTGATGAAGAGAGACAAACAATGTTTGAAGAGATGAGAGCTCTCTGTGCTGCTGTTCTGAAGGAGATCCATCATCTAAAGACTTTAATATTCATTATCATCCCAAATTCAGACTCTGCAGTGACAAGAAGGTCTGAGTTACAAATGCTGATATCCACTACTGATATCCACTACTTCTTTGTTCAAAGGTTTTGATATTTCCCCTTTTTTGTTTTTGCCTTTTTGAGACACAGTTTCACCATGTAGTTCAGGCTGAACTTGAACTGACTTTATAGCCCAGGATGACCTTGAACTTGTAGCAATCCTCCTGCCTCAGTCTCCTAAGTGCTGGGATTATGTGCACGCCACCATGCCAGCCTCAGACTCTTCCTCTTTGAAGCTGTTTTAGAAGGCTCTTCATAAGTACAAATCAACTTCTCTAATTTGCTCGTCTTTTTCAAGATACAAGTAAAAATTTGTATCTTACTTGCTGTTCATAACAAAGAAATATGTTTTTAAAAGCATGTTGTCCAACCCAGAGAAATATAATTAATTGAATTATCTTACACTCCCACCTCCCAGCAAAGACCACCACCACTATTAGCTTCATCTGTATGGAATTCTTAAAATTAAATTAATCACGACCTATGAGAAAGGAGTCTCACGAGGTTCTATTTAATTTCCATGTACAGTGGTAGCTCATCTCAGGAACTTCATTACATCATCCTGGGGAAGAGATCCTCGTTCTGTTCCTGTAGCTAAGAGGCTGCAGTTGTGTTTATCACCTGATACAAAGTTCTCAAAGGGAAGCAAAATTCCCTGAATGCTTCCCTTATTGAGCAGAATTGTTCACAAAAAGAATAGTTTGTGAATGGAGGAATTGTATTGTTTTATTTTTTCACATATATTGTTTTCAACTGCATTAATGTGATATATAATTCATATATATATTATAATAATACATACTAAGTAATATACCTTAGAAATTATACAGAAATATAGTACCTTATACAGTTTTTACACTTGAAGTTTTATAAACCACACACACACACACACACACACACACACACACACACACCTATTAGTGATTAGGTATTTAAGAATACATTTCAAAATACTCTCAATAATATATATTCATGAAGTATTTGACATGGATATGAGCTTGGGATTCTACCTAAAATTCTTAAATTGGAGGTTTACTTGTAATCATCTTATATTTTTTCTTGAGCACGTAGTTTTGAATTCATATATACAAACTAGGAATTTTTTTATGTTGTGCTTGAGAAATTCTCTCTTAATCTAAAATATCATATTTGGTGCATTTTAGATCGTACCATCCACAGAAAACAAAAAGACAGTAATATATTATGTATTTATAATTTTCAGCTGACAAAATAAGCAAAGCATTAAGGGATTTCAAGCCAAAGATCTCATTTTCATTTTGAGTTTTCTGTGCTCAATAGTTTTTCATAAATCTACATATAAAAAGTGCATGAACAAATGTGCTCAAAATAAATACCAATCAATAGTTTCCTCTGGGCTGGCTAAGGTGATTGTACTAAAATATCTCCATCAGTCTTTGGAAAATAGCATTTAATGTGTAGAATTTTCACCTTGACTAACTCTATATGCCGATAGCGGCAATCTAAGCAACTATAGTGAGAACAGCAATGTGTAATGCCAAAAACATGCTTCAATACCTGACATCTTGGTTTTCTAAATGTGTACCATTTTTAATGTCATATTAGTTATCATCATACTCTCTTTAAAACACATGTTTTTATAGAAAAAGAAAGAACAAAATTTTAAAGTTTCATGAAAGCAAGTGGTAATATGCAACCATATGTCCAATCTTACATAACTACAGCTGTTAATCTGAGAAACAGGTTGACAATAAAATATATAATATATCAGCCATTGTTAATCAGCTATCCTTAGTATGAAAATCTTTAAGAGATATATGTTATATGTTGCCCTGAATATATGTTTATATGAATATATGTTTCTTTCTTTGTTCCTGAATTTTGTTCTTGCTTTGCTTTTACTTTTCAAAATAAAATTAATAATTTCAAGAAAAAAAGAGCAACATCTTCTATTTTGTTTGCTTCCTACTGAGGGACATTGTAATTGCTTGTAGAATTGTCATAGTAAAAATAGATGCAATAAACATTTTTAATCACATACTCAAAAAAATAGTTTAATCTGGGAACTGGGGAAATAGCATAACAGTCTAAGCACCTGCCTGGCAAGCACAAAGACCCAGGTTCAATCTCCATTACTGCATGCAGTGCTACCCCATCCCCGCTGTGCTGGCCTCCAAAACCTGGCAGATGATGCATGCCCATAATCCCAGCACTGGGGAGGCTGAGACAGGAGGATCACTACAAGTCCGAGCTGCATAGTGAAACCCTGTACCAAATAAATAAATAAATAAATAAATAAATAAATAAATGACAAAAACCTATAAAGTAAAAGTTTCACTTGTTGTAGTCTCAAATAAAAGGTAAGCTTTGCTGAATTTATGGTACAAATTTAACAGCATTTATGTAGAAGTTTACAGATATTGCTTTAATCTTTACTGAGGTTCTGCTGAGAGGTACAGTTATACTTAGTTTCCAGTTATACAGACCAAGACTGTAGGGTGATTAGTGATTTATAAAAGGAGACTAGGCAGGTAGGGGCTGAAAGTATGCACACACACACACACACACACGGACACACAAAGACACACTTATGTACACACATGCGCCCACAGTGCTATTTTCAGTTCCAAAGTTTGTAACTATCTGATTTTCTACTCTATATCGATCACAGTAAGTTTTAGGTTAAAATTATTGTTGATCTGTTTCACTTGTTGTTGTTGTTAGACATCAAGAATATTCACTTTGTGTATACTGATCTACATCAACATTTTGTTCAGAGCTTAACCTCAACAATGCAGAAATTCAGAGAATGAGGGAAGCTCTTAGCCTTAGATGTTCGGTTTAAAAAAATGTGACAATCTCCTAGATCATAAGCTGCTCCTCACTTCGTCCACAAATGTCAGGGGTTAAGGATGGGGCAACTTTTATTCTTCATTCCTCTCTTCTCCTTCTCCTTCTCCTTCTCCTTCTCCTTCTCCTCCTCCCCTTCCTCCTCCTCCTCCTCCTCCTCCTCCTTCTTCTTCTTTCTCTCTCTCTCTCTCTCTCTCTCTCTCTCTCTCTCTCTCCAGTATTGGGGATTGAACTCAGG
>NDGN010519628.1:0-19042 GCA_002564285.1 Tympanoctomys barrerae | reverse complement strand
TATATATATATATATATATATATATATATATATATATATACTTGAATTAGTATTGGGGCTAGGGTTGGTTTAGGGTAAGTCTTAGGATTAGGGTTAGGATTATAGTTAAGTTTAGGGTTGGGGTTAGGTTTACATTTAGTTTAGTGTATGTGTATGGGTTAGGGTTAGAGTTGGGGTTGTGATTATGGGTTAGTGTTAGGGTTGGTTTAATGTTAGCGTCAGGGTTAGTTTTAGGTTTGCATTGGGGTTAGGGTTAGTGTTACTGTTATGGTTAGGTTTATGTTAGGTTTACAGTTAATTTTAGGGTGACAGTTAAGATTATGTTTAAGGTTGAGGTTTAAGGTTAAGTTTTATGTTTATGATTTGAATTAGGGTTAGGTTAGGTTTACCCTTAGGGATAGGGTTAGTATTAGTCTTAGGCTTAAGTTTAGGTTTGCTTTAGTGTTAGAGTTAGGGTTTGGGTTTGAGTTAGGGCTTAGGTTTAGGGTTAACTTTAGGTTTAAGGTAGTGTTAGGTTATGGTAAGGGTTAGGGTTAAGATTACGATTCGGTGAAGTGCTATGGTTTGGTTAGGATTAGGTTTAGGTTTGGGGTTGCAGGGTACATTTAGGGTTAGCTTGAGGCTTTTGGTGAGGGTTAGTTTTGGGTTAGGGTGTGGGTTAGCATTAGGGTTAGGATTAGTGTTACTTTTAGTGTCAGCATTACTGTTTAGGCTTAAGCTGGGGTTAGTATTAGGGTTAGGCTAAGTTTTAGATTTAGAGTTAGGGTTTGCATTTGGTTATGGTTAAAATTAGGGTTAGGGTTAGCATAATAGTCGGATTAGTATTAGAGTTATTGTTAAGGTTATGGTTAGGGTGGCATTATGATTATGGTTAGAGCTAGGGTTAGTGTTAAGGTTAGGGTTTAGGGTTAGGGTTAGTGTTAAGTTTTATGTTAGGTTTAAGGTTAGCTTCAGGATTTAGGGTTTGATCTAGGGTTAGTTTATGGTTTAGGGTTGTGGTAAGAGTTAGAGTTACTGTTTAGCATTAATTTCAGTGTTAGAATAAGTGTTAGGGTTTGGTTAGTGTTAGGGTTATGGTTTAGGGTTAAGGTTAGTCTTAGGGTTAGCGTTATGGTTTAGGGTTAGTGTTAGCTTTAGGATAAGGGTGGGTTGGGGTTAGGTTTTTGGGTTAGTGTTAGGTTTAGCTTTTGTGTTGGGTTAGTTTTAGGTTTAGACTTAGGTTCAGAATTAGGGTTAGGGTTTAGTGTTAGGGTATTCTTACCATTAGGTTAGGGTTAGTGTCAGTGTTAGGGTTTAGGCTTAAGTTTAAGTTTGGGGTTTGGGTTTGATTAGTGTTATGATTAGGGGTAGTGTTATAGTTGGGTTAGGGTTATTGTTAGGGTTTAGGTTTAGAGTTAGAGTTAGGGTTGGTGTTACAGTTTACAGTTAGGTTTATGGTTAGTATTAATGTTAAGTTTTGACTTGGCTTAGGAAAAGGGTTAGTTTAGGGTTGGGTTACCATTAGGTTTATGTTTCTGGTTGTGTTAGGGTTAGGGTCAGGGTTATTTTTATGGTTTGGGTACATGTTAAGGTGAGGGTTATTTTTAAGCTTAGGTTTAGTGTTAGGTTTGGGTTAGGGTTGCATTAGGGTTAGTGTTAGATATGGTGTTAGAGTTAGGTTTAAGGTTGGGATTTAGGTTTAAAGTTAGAGTTTAGGTTTAGGGTTAGTGTTAGAATTAGGGTTGAGTTTGGGTAAGTGTTAGGGATAGGTTCATGGTTCCATTTAGGGTTATAGTTTGGTTAGGTTTAGGATTCTTTTAGGTTTAGAGTTAGAGTTAGAGTTTGGGTTAGGGTTAGGGTTTGGGTTAGGGTTTTGTTTAGGTTTAGACTAGGGTTAGGCTTAGGGATACAGTTTGGTTTCTGATATATTTAGGTTTAAGTCTAGGGTTAGTGTTATTTTTGGGTTCGTTTAGGATTAGGTTTAGGTTTAAGTTTAGCATTAGGGTTAGGGTTTGGGGTAGAGTTAGAGAGATTAGGGAAATGGTTAGCTGTTAACATTAGGGATGTTCAGTTTAGTTGTAGGTTTAGGTTTAGGGTTATGGAAAAGTTTTGGTTTTAGATAGATTTAGGGTTAAGTTTAGGTTTTGGGTTAGTTTTAGTTTTAGGATTAGGGTTAAGGATACTATTATAAGAGGCTCATGGTTAGGCTTAAGGTCAGGATTAGGATTTAGGGTTAGAGTTAGAGTTAACTTTATGATAGAATTATGGTTATTATTAGGTTTTAAGTCTAGGTTAGTGTTATGGTCAGGGATAAGATAGAGTTTGGGATAGTAACTTGTTTACGATTAGGGTTAGACTTAGGTTAAGTGTTTGGATTTGGGCAGATTTAGGGTTAGGGTTATAGTTAGTGTTTGGAGTAGGGTTTTGGTTAGGGGAAAGGATAGAATTGCTGTTATCATTTGGATTTGTTAGGATGTAGTTAGTTTTATGGTTATGGTTAAGGTTAGGGTTAGCGTTAGTTTTAAGATAGAGTCAGTGTTTGGGTTAGTGTTATGATTTAGGGTTAGATTTAGGGTTAGGGTTTGTGTTAGGTTTAGATGTGGTGAGGGTTAGTTTAGGGTTAGGTTTAGGGTTACATTTAAGGTTAGCATTAGGGTTGAGAGTTAAGGTTAGGTTTAGGGTTTAGTGTGAGGTTTAGGGTTTGGCTTAGGATTTAGAGTTATGCTTAGGTTTAAAATTAAGGTTAGGGTTAGGGTTAGGTTTTGTGATTACAATTAGGGTTAGGTTTAGGGTTACATTTTAGTATTAGGTCTAAGGGTTAGGATTAGGGTTAGGATTATGGTTAGGGTTAGAGTTAGGGTTGAGTTATGGTTAGGTTTTAGGTGTACATTAGGTTTAGGGTTACAGGTTATGGTTAGGGTTAGGTTTACACTTAATATTAGGGCTATTTTTGGGTTAGATTTACGTTTAAGGTTAGGGTTAGTGTTGGGTCAGGGTTGGGTTTGGGTTTACTGTTAATTTTAGAGTTAGGTTTACGGTTAGTGTTCATGCTAGGTTAAGGTTAGGGTTAAAGTTTAAGGCTAGGTTTAGGTTAGTGTTAAGTTTATGGGTAAGTTTGGGTTAGCTTTCATGTGGGGTTAGGGTTACGGTTATGGTTAGGGATATCGTTTGCTTTTGTATAGATTTAGGATGAAGTTTATTGTTTGGGTTAGTGTTAGTTTTAGGATTAGGGTTTAGGGTTTTGATATGGACTTAGGCTTAAGGTTATGATTAAAATATAGTGTTAAGTTCGGTTTAGAGTTAGGTTTACGGGCTAGGGTTAGGGATATGGCTAGGGTATGGTCCGGTTGGGGTTAGGGTTTAGTGTTAGGTTATCGTTAAGCTTAGGGCTAAGGCTAGGGTTGGGTAGGGTTAGGGTTAAGGTTAAAGTTATAGTTGGGTTAGGGTTAGGATTAGATTTTAGGGTATGGTTAAGTTTAGGGTTATTTTTGAGGCTAGATTTAGGTTTAGGGTTACGATTAGTATTAGCGATGGGGTTTAAGTTTATGGTTAGGTTTAGGATTAGAATTAGGGTTAACCTTAGTGTTAGGGTTGTGTTAGGGTTAAGGTAAGCTTTATGTTTAGGGTTAGGGCTATGGTTACAGTTACGTTTAGGATTAGGGTTATGGTTAAGGTTGGGGTTAGAGTTGGTGTTAGGGTTAAGTTTAAGGTTAGTTTTAGGGTTAGGTTTGGTTTTAGATTTAGGTTAGGTTTAGGTTTAGGGTTAGGGTTACGGTTAGGTTTACATTAATGTAATGGTTAGGTTTAGGGCTACAGTTAGGTTTTAGAGTTACCGTTAGGTTTACATTAATGTAATGGTTAGGTTTAGGGCTACAGTTAGGTTTTATTTATGGTTATGGTTATGATTAGGGTTAGGTTAGGGTTACAATTAAGGATAGAGCTAAGGTTAGCGATAGGGTTAAAGATAGGGTTACATTTAGGGTTTAGCATTTGGGTTAGGGTTTAGGGTTAGGTTAGGACTTGGGTTAGGGTTAAGGTTGCTTTAGGGTTAGGTTTAGGGTTTGGGTTAGGGTTCAGTTTCAGGATTAGGGTTAGGGTGAGGGTTAGGGTTTTCACTATGGTTACAGTTGTGTTAGGGTTAGAGTTGAGTTTAGCGTGAGTTTTTAGGTTTCGTTTTGAGTTTATGGTTAGGGTTAGGTTTAGAGATTAGTTAAGTTTATGGTTAGGGTTAGTGTTGTGTCTGGGTTTTGGTTTAGTCTTAGGGTTATGTTTACAGTTAAGGTTACTTTTAGGTATAGGGTTGTGTTAATTTTAGCCTTAGGGATTATTCTTAGGGTTACAGTTAGTGTTAGGGTTAGGGTTGGATTAGGGTTAGGGTTGAGGTTTAGGTTAAAGCTTTAGGGTTTAGGGTTAGTGTTAGGGTTAATTTTGGCTTAGTGTTAGGTATAGTGTTACAGTTAAGGTTACTTTTTAAAGTTAGGGTTAGAGTTAGTGTTAAGCTTAGTATTAGGTTTAGGGTTTGGTTTAGGTTTCAGTAGGGTTAGGGTTAAGGTTAGTGTTAGGGTTAGGTTTAGTGTTAGGATTAGGTTTGCGTTAGGGTTATTGTTAGGAATAGGGTTAGGGCTTATAGTTAGGGTTACGGTTAGGGCTAGGGTTAGTTTTTAGGCTTAGGGTTAGGGTTAGGGTTAGGATTACTGAAGTGTTAATTGTTGGAATAGGTTTATGTTTAGGTTTCAGATCAGCATTCGGATTAGGGTTTTGTTATGCTTAAAGTTAGTATTTATGGTTAGAGTTATGGTTAATGTTATGTTTAGGGTTAGGATTGGTTTAGTGTAATGGTTATGGTTAGGGTTACTTTTGGGTTACTATGAGGTTTAGGATTATAGTAAGGTTAAGGTTATCATTAGTGTTGGGTTAGAGTTAGGTTTAGGGTTAGTGTTAGAGTTAGAGTAAGGGTTTTGAATTATGGTTAGAATTAGGGTACCATTAGGGTTATGGTTAGTCTTAGGGTTATGTTAGGGTTAGAGTAAATTATAGGATTAGGACAGGGTTAGGGGTAGGGTTATGGCTAAGTTTAGGTTCGGGTTATGCTTAGGAATAGGGTTAGGGTTTGGGTTGGATATAGATTTAGGGTTATGGTTATAATTATGATAGGATTAGGGTTATGATTATGATTAGGGATAAAATAAGTGTTATGGCCAGGCTAAGGATAGAGTTAGGGATAGGGACTTAGGATTAGGGTTAGGTTTAGGTTTAGGTTGAGGTTTGGTTATGGTTATTGGCAAGGTTAGGATAAAATTGGGGTTAGGATTTGGTTTGTTTAGGATAGAGCTTTCTTAATGGTTATGATTAAGGTTGGCATAGGCTTTAGTTTTAAGATAGAGTTATTGTTAGGGTTAGTATTATGGTTTAGGGTTAGGTTTTGTTTAGGGTTACAATTAGGTTTATGGTTAGGGTTAGTGTTAGGGTTAGTTTTGGGTTTGGGTAGGGTTAAGGTTAGGGATAGGGTTACTGTTTAGTTTAAGGTTAGGTTTAGCTTTAGAGTTTAGTGTAGTTTAAGTGTTAATGTTAGGTTTACAGTACAGGTTAGGGGTTAGTTTTGGGTTAGGGAAAGGGTTAAATTTAGTGTTATTGTTGTGTAATGGTAAGGGTTAGGGTTAGGGTTCCATTAGGGTTATGGGTAGGATTAGGGTATGGTTAAGGTTAAGGTTAGTGGTGGGTTAGGTTTAGGTTTAGAGTTAGGGTTAGGGTTAAGATTTAGGGTTAGGGTTAAGTTTAGGTTTAGTGTTTAGTGTTAAGTTTAAGTTTAGGGTTAGGGTTTAGGGCTAAGGTTAGGTTTAGGTTTAGGGTTCAGGTAAGGGTTGGTTTAAGGTTAGGGTTTATGGTTACTGTTAGGGTTAGTGTTAGAAATAGTGTTCGTGTGGGGTTAGGGTTAGGGTTTAGGGTGAGGGTGAGCATTAGAGTTAGGTTTATGGTTAGTGTTGTGTTAGCTTTAAGGCTGTGTTACGGTTACTGGTAGGGTTAGTGTTAAGCTTAAGGTTATGATTATGGTTTAGGGTTAAGGTTAGAGTTATGGTAGTTTTAGGGTTATGGTTAGAGTTAGATTTAGGTTTAGTGTTGGGTTAGGGTAAGGGTTAGGGTTAGGTAAGGGTTATAGTGGGGTTAAGATTAGGATTAAAATTAAGGTATGGTTAAAGTTAGTTTGGGGTTAGGTATAGGTTTAGGGTAGGGTTAGGGTTTAGGGTTATAGTTAGGGTTAAGTTTAGGATTAGGGTTACATTTAAATTTAGAATTGGTTAGGGTTAGTGTAAGTGTTTAGTTTACAGTAAGTGTTATGGTTAGGGTTAGGATTAAGTTTAGGATTAGGGTTAGGTTGGGGTTGGGATTAGGGTTAAGGTTTTGTTTAGTGTTAGTGTAATGGTTTGTGTTACAGTTACTGTTATAGTAAGTATTAGTTTAGGGATAGGTTTATTGCTAAGGTTAGCTTTAAGGTTGTTTTAGGCTTTGAGTTAATGTTAGGGTTTGGGTTAGGGTTAGAGTTGGGGTTTAGGGTTAGGCTTAGGTTTTTGTTTAAGTTTAGAGTTAGGGTTAGGGTTGAATTTTAGGTTTAGGGTTAGGGTTAGGATTAGGGTTATATTAGCTTTAGTGTTAGGTTTAAGATCAGGGTTGTTTTCAGGTTAGAGTTAGCTTTAGTGTTAGGGTTACGATTAGGGTTAAGATTAGTGTTAGGTTTGAGTTAGAGTTAGGGTTAAGGTTAGCCTTAGATTTGAGGTTAGTTTTAGGGATAGATTTGGGTTAAGTTTTGTTTAAGTGATAGGGTTAAGGTTTAGTGTTAGGGTTATGTTTATGATTAAGGTTAAGGTTTGGATTAAGGTTAATTTATTGTTAGGTTTTGGCTTAGGTTAAGGTTAGAGTTAGGGTTAGATTTTAGGGCTTTGGTTTCAGTTAGTCTTAGGATTTGGGTAATATTTAGGGTTAGGGATGGGTTAGGATTGGGGTAAGTGTTAGGTTTAGGGTTAGGTTTTTGGTTAGGGTTAGATTAGGATTAGGGATAGGGTTAAGGTTGTGGCTTTGTTTTGGGTTAGGGTTAGGGTTATGGTTATGGTGATGTTTGGGTTAGGATTAGGTTAAGGGTTAGTATAAGTTTATGGTTATGTTTTTGGTTTGGGTTTAAGGTTAGGTTTTAGGGTTATTTTTAGGATTAGGTTTAGGTTAAGGTTATTATTATGGATAGGGTTTATGTTAGGGTTATTTTTAGGTTTATGATTTAGCATTAGTGTTAGGTTTAGGATTAGATTTCTTTTTTTTTGTTGTTGTTGTTGCGGAACTGGGGAATGAACTCAGGCCCTTGAACTTGTCAAAGAAGTGCCTATTACTCTGAGCTGTCTCCCCGGCCCCAGAATGAGGTTTTGATTTAGGGTTTGGGTTAGAATTAAGATTAGGGTTTAGGATTAGGTTATGGTTAGTGTTTGGGCTAGGGCTGCTATAGTGTTAGGCTTAGGGTTAGGTTTATGGTTTGGGTTAAGGTTTAGCTTTAGTGTTATGGTTAGATTTAATGTTAGTGTTACCGTTAGGGTTATGGTTGTTTCAGGGTTAGAGTTGGGGTTAATGTTAGGTTTAGGTTTAGGGTTTAGGGTTTAACTTTAGTCTTATGTTTAGATTTGAGTTAGGGTTAGATTTAGCTTTGTGTTAGGGTTAGGGTTAGTGTTTTCATTACGTTTTGAGTTAGGGTTAGTTTTAGGGATAAATTTTAGAGTCGGGGTTAGGGTTGTGTTAGCATTAGGGTTGAGGTTTAGGGTGAGAATATTTGTTTTAGGGTTAGCAGTAGGAATAGTGTTATATTTAGGGTTGATTTAGGTTTAGCTTTAGCACTAGGGTTAAGATTACCTTTTGGTTACCATTAGGCTTAGTGTTAGGGTAACGGGTTAGGGTTAGCATTAGTGTTGGGGTTAGGATTAGGCTTAGGGTTAGGGTAAAATTTGAGTTAGGGTTAGAGATAGCCTTAGATTTAGGTTTAATTTTAGGGCTTTTTGTGTTAGGATTAGAGTTACGGATAGAGTTAAGATTTCTGATAGGTTTAGGGTTAGGGTTATGGTTAGGATTAGGGTTAGGATTAGGATTAGGGTTAGGTTTGTGTTATTTTTAGCATTAGGGTTAGGTTAGGGTTATAATTGGGAGTAGGGTTTGTGTTACCATTAAGATAAGGTTTACCGGTTAGGGTTATAGATATGGGTTATGGTTAGGATTATTGTTAGCGTTTAGGTTAGTTTTGAGTTAAGGTTAGGGTTATTTCTAGCGTTAGGATTAGGGTTAGTGTTAGCGTTAAGTTTGGGTTATGTTTAGGGTTAGGAATAGTTTAGCGTTCAATTTAGGTTTAGGTTTGGGTTAGGGTTAGGGTAAGGGTTATGGTTAGGTTTGTGTTAGGGTTATGTTTACAGTTAGGTTTAGGGTTTAGCTTGAAGATTGTTTCCGTGTTATGTTTACAATTAGGTTTAGGTTAAGGTTATGATTTTAGATAGTGTTAGGTTTAGGGTAAGGGATAGAGTTAGGGTTCTATTTATGCTTTAGTGTAGGATTAGGATTAGGGTTATGTTTAGGGTTGGCTAGGGTTATGGTTAGGGTTTAGGGCTAGGTTATGATTACTTTTTGGGTTAGGTTTGCTTTAGAGTTAGGGTTAGCGTTAGGATTAAGGTTTAAGGTTAGGATTAGGGTTAGGTTTAGGGTAAGGTTTGGGTTATTTTAATGGTTAGGGTTAGGGTTGGTATTATGGTTGGTTTATCATTAGGAATACGGTCAGGGTTAATTTTAGGGTTAGGGTTACAGGTTAGGATTAGGGTTGGGGTTTAGGGTTATGGTTATTGTTAGTATTAGGATTAGGCTTAGGGCTAGGGTTAGGTTTGAGTTAGGTTTTTTTAAATTTTAGCATTAGATTTAAGTTTAGTGTTGTTAGTGTTCGGTTACAGTAAGGGTTAGACATAGGTTTATGGTTCAGGGTTAGGTTTAGGGTTTATGTTTAGGGTTAGGGCTACGTTTAAGTATTAAGGTCTGATAGGGTTATGATTAGGGTTAGGGTTAGAGTTGGGTTTCTGTTAGGTGTACAGTTAGGGTTTAGGTTAGGCTTATGTTTAGGGTTAGGGTTTGTGTTATTATTGGGTTAGGGTAATGGTAAATATTAGGTTTAGGGTTAGAGTTACAGTTTGGGTTAGGGTTAGGATTAGGATTAAGGTTAGGGTTTTGTTTGGAGTTCGGGTTAATGATAGAGTTAGGGTTAGGTTTAGTGTTATGTTTATGCTTATTGTTAGTGTTAGGATTAGGTTTAGGGTTAGTGTTGTGCTTAGGGTTGGGTTTAGAGTTAGGGTTAATTTTAGGGTTAAGGTTAGTGTTAGGGATTCAGTAAGTTTAGGGTTGGAATAAGTTTAGTGTTAAGGTTAGGGTTAGAATTGTGTTTGGGTTAAGGTTATAGTTAGGTTTAAGGCTTGGGTTATTTTTAGGGTTATGCTTAGGGTTGTGCTTTTGGTTGGGTTAGCATTGGGAATAGGTTTACGTTTAATATTGGGGTTAGGGTTATGGGTTAGTGTTAGTGTGTTAGGATTATTCTTAGGGGTAGGGTTTGGTTTTATTTCGGGTTAGTGTTATTCTTAGTGTTATGTTTAGGTTTAGTGTTAGGGTTAGGGTTGGGTTCCAGTTAGGTTTAGGGATAGGTTTAGTGTTTAGGGTTAGGGTTAGGTTTGCAGGTAGGCTTAAGGTTTAGAGTTAGGTTTAGGCCTAAATTTAGGGTTACAGTAGGTGTTAGGTTTGAGATAGGTTGAGGGCTATAATTAGGGCTAGGCTTAGGTTAGGGTTAGGGTTAGGCTAAGGTTGAGGGTCAGCATTATGGTTAGGATTAGGGTTAGGTTTATGGCTGTGTTAGGGTAAGGTAAAGAGTTAGATTTAAGTGTATGGTTATGTTTAGAGTTAGGGTTAGTACTAGGGTTAGTATTAGGTTTGAACTTTTTGTTCTTCTTGGGTTGTTTAAGGTTAGGGTTAAGCTTACAGTTAAGGTTACCATAAGTTTTAGGGTTGGGATAGGATTAGTGTTAAGGTTAGGGTTTGTTTTTGCTTATTTTATTTGTAAAGGTTAAATTTAGGATTAGAGTTTGGATTAGGATTAAGGTTAGGTTTAGGTTTTGTGTTAGGTTTTAGGTTTAGTGTTAGGTTTTGGATCAGGGTTAGAGTTACAGTTGAGGGTGGGGTTGTGTTAGGGATAGAGTTTGGGTTAGAGTTTGGTTTGGGATAGTGTTAGGGTAACCTGGCTAGGTTTTTGTTAGGGTTAGGATTTAGGGTTAGGGTTAGGATTACAATTAGTGTTGTGTTACTGTAGGGGTGTTAGGTTTAAGTTTAGATTTAGGGTTAGGTTTAGAGTTAGTATTGAGGTTAGGGTAAGGATTTGTTTTAGCATTAGTGTTGGGCTTGGGTTTCAGTTTAGGGTTAGGATTAGGATTAGTTTTAGGGTTAGGGTTACTGTTATGTTTTCGGGAAGTTTAGGGTTGGGATAAATTTAGTGTTAGTGTTAGGTTTAGGGTTTGTTTAGGGTTAGTGTTAGAGTTAGGGTTAGGTTTGGTTTATTTTTAGAGTTAGGGTTAAGGTTGGGGCTATGGTTATCCTAGCATTGGGTATACATTTAGGGTTAAGTTTAGGGTTAGGGTTATGCATTAGGGTTAAAGTTTAGGTTTATGGTTAGGGTTAGGGTTAGGATTAGGGTTACGCTTAAGTTTAAGGTTGGCTTAGGTTTAGGGTAAGTGTCAGTGTTAGGGTTAGTTTTAGTGTTACCTTTAGGGTTACAGTAAATTTAGGGTTGGGGTACATTTAGTGTTAGTGTTAGGGTTTGGGTTGGGTTAGGATTAGAGTTAGGGTTTAGGGTTAGAATTAGGCTTAAGTTTATTGTTAAGGTTGAGTTATTTTTAGGGAAAGGGTTGGGGTTCTTGTTATGATTGGGTTAGCTTTCAGAATAGTGCCATGGTTAATTTTAGGATTAGAGTTAGGGTTTAGGCTTAGTATTAGGTTTAGTTTTAGGGTTTTAGTTATTGATAGTTTTAGGGCTAGGGTAGGGTTATGGTTTTAGGATTAGGGTTATGGTTAATGTTAGTGTTATGGGTTAGGATTAGGTTTAGTGTTAGTATTAGGCTTAGGCTTAGGGTTAGGTTTGAGTTAGGGTTAGGGTTAGGGTTAGGGTAGTGTTAGGTTTAGGGTTAGTTTTAGGGTTAGGGTAGAGTTAAGGTTAGAGTTAGGGTTAGGTTAGGCTTAAGGTTTGGGTTAATGTTTTGGTTTAATGTTAGTGTTAGCATCAAGTTTAGGGTTTCATTTATGGTTAAGGTTGGGTTAGGTTTACAGTTGGGTTTAGCATTAGGTTTAGTTTCAGGGTTTAGGAATTAGGATTAGTGTTAATATTGGTTTTGGATTAGGTTTAGGATTAGAGTTAGCTTTGTGATAGGTCTAGTGTTAGCTATAGGCTTATGTTTAAGATTAGGGTCAGTCTTAGTGATAGGATTGGATTAGAGTTAGTGTTATGGTTTAAGGTTGGCATTAAATTTTGTGTTAGTGTTGGGTTAGAGTTCATATTTGTGTTAGGGTTAGGGTTGAGTTAGTGTTAGTCAGTGTTAGTTTACTGTTAGGTTTAGGGTTAGCTTAAGGTTAGGTTTAGGGCTAGACTTAGGGTTGGTGTTAGGGTTCATGTTAGGGTTAGGTTTATGGTTAGGGTTATGGTTAGTGTTAAGGATTAGGGTTAGGGTTAGTTTTAGTTTTAGGTTTAGGGTTAGGTTTAGAGATATGGTGTGATTTTGCATAGATTTTTGTTTAATTTTTGGTTCGAATTAGTGTCAGTTTTAGGATTATTGTTGGAGTTAGCATTATGATAGGGTTATGGTTAGGCTTAAGGTTATTATTAGGATTTAGGGTTATGGTTAGAGCTATGATATGTTTAGGGTAAGGGTTAGGGTAATGGTTTAGGTTTAGGGATATGGTTAGCATTAAATTTAGGTTTAGGGTTGGGTTAGGGTAAGGATAGGATTAAAGTATGGTTATGGTTAATGTTAGTGTTGGGTAGGTTTAGTTTTAGGGTTATAGTTACATTTAGGGTTATGGTTTAAGTTTATTGTAAAGTTTAAGTTTAGGATTGGGGTTATGCTTAAGTTTAGTCCTGAGTTAGGGTTAGGGTAAGGGTTAGTATTTGGGTTAAGTTTATGGTAAGTTTAGTTTTCAAATAAGTTTAGTGTTAGAGTTAGTGTTGGGTTAGGGTCAAGGTAAGGGTTACAGTTTAGGGTTAGGATTAGGGTTAGGTTCAGTGTTAAGGTGTTTTATCTTTAGCATAAAGTTTGGGTTGTGGTTATTTTTGGGTTAGGGTTGGCAATAGTGTTAGTGTTAACTTTAGGGTTAGTGTTACATTTTAGGGTTGGGGTTACCGATTAGGGGTAGGATTAGTGTTAGGTTTAGGATTAGACTTAGGGTTAGGGTTAGGTTAGAGATGGAGTTAGTTTTAGGCTTAGCATTAGATTTAGGGTTAGTGTTATCATTAGGGTTTAGTTATGGTTAGTGTTTGGGAAAGGTTTATGTTTTATGATTAGGGTTAGTGTTAGGATTACAGTAAGTTTTACAGCTGGGATAAGGTTAGGGTTAGGGTTATGGTTAGGATTAGGTTTGAGTTAAGGTTAGGGTTTATGTTAATGTTAGCTTTAGGTTTAGTGTTAGTGTTAGGGTTTTGTTAGGGTTAGGGTTAGGAATAGAGTTAGGGTTTTGGGTTAGGTTTAGTGTATGGTTAAGGGTAAGGTTAGTTTTGTGTTAGGGTTATTGCTATGGTGAGGTTTGGGTTAGGGTTTGGGTTATGTTTACAGTTAAGGTTAGGGTTTAGGTTTATGGTTAGGTTTTAGGGTTATGCTTAGGATTAGGTTTAGGTTAGGGTAATGGTTATGAATAGGGTTAGGTTTAGTGTTACAATTAGAGTTAGTGTTAGGTTAATTGTTTTGCATTAGGGTTCTGGTTTGGGTTAGGGTTGGCTTTTGGGTCGGGTTAGAGTTAGGGGAAGGTTTAGGGTTTAGTTATGGTTAGTTTTGGGTTAGGGTTTCTTTAGTGTTAGGTTTAGGGTTTGCACTATGGCTTGTGTTTTTGTTTAGTTTTATTGTTAGGGTTAGGGTCAGGCTTAGTGTTATGGTTAGAGTTAGGGCTGTGTTAGGGTTAGAGTTGGGGATTAGTATAAGATTTAAGGTTAGGTTTTAGGGTTTAGGGTTAAGGCTAGGTTTAGTTTGGGTTAGGGTTAGAGATACGGTTAGCTTTGTGTTAGGGTTAGGGTTAGCGTTAGTTCTACATTTACAGTTAGGTTTACTTTTAGGGTTAGGGTTGGGTTAGTGTTAGTGTTAGGGTTAGGGTTATTGTCAGGGCTAGTGTTATTTTAGCATTAGGGTTGAAGTTTAGGGTTAGGGTTTTTTATTTCATGTTAGGGTTAGTGTTAGGGTTAGCATTATGGTTAGGGTTGGGTTAGGTTTTGCTTTAGGGTGAGGGTTAAGGTTATGGTTGAGTTAGCATTTCAGTTATGGTTAGGGTTATGGGTTAGGGCTAGGTTTAGGGTTAGGGTTAGGGTTAGGATTAGGTTTAGGCTTAGTGTTAGTAGTAGTTTTGGGTTAGAGTTAGGGTTATGGATAGGGTTAAGCTTTAGGGTTAGGCTTAGAGTTAGTGTTAGGCTTACGGTTTAGGGTTAAGTTTTGTGTTACCATTAGGGTTACAGTAAGTGTTAGGGCTGAGATAGTTTTAGTGTTAGGGTCATTGTAAGGGTTAGAGTTAGGGTTGTGTTAGGGTCAGGTTTAAGTTTAGCGTTAAGGTTATGTTATGGTTTAGGATTAGGATTAGGGGTTAGGTCAGTGTTAAGTTTAGGTTATATTTAGTGTTAGTGTTAGGGTTAGGGTTATGTTTGGGTTGTACTTGGGTTCAGCATTTCTGTTAACTTTAAGTTTAAGTTTACTGTTAGGCTTTGGGCTACATTTTAGTGTTAGGGTTAGGGTTAGTGTTAGTTTTAGGGTTAGGATTAGGCTTAGGCTTAGGGTTAATTTTGATTTAGAGTTAAGGTGAGGGTTAGGGTTAGTGTTAGTGTTAGTGTTAGTGTGATGATTGTGTTACAGTTAGGGTTTGGGACAGTTTTATGTTTATGGTTAGAGTTAGAATAACGTTTTAGAGTTAAGATTGTGGTTAGGTTTAGGGTTACAGTAAGTGTTTTCTTGGGATAGGTTTAGGGTTAGAGTAAGGGTTAGGTTTGGGTTAGGTTTAGCGTTAGTGTTAGGGTTAAGGTTTAGGATTAGGGATATAGTTAGGGTTAGTGTTAGTGTTAGGGTTGGGTTGCAGTAAGTGAAAGGGTTAAGTTAAGGTTAGGGTTATGTTTAGGGTTAATGTTAGCATTAGGGTTACTGTACGTGTATGGTTGGGATAGGTTTAGGGTTAGGGTTATGATTAGGTTTGTGTTAGGGTTAGAGTTAAGGATAGGGTTATGTTTAGGTCTTGGAGTAGGGCTTTGGGATAAGTTCCGGTTTTAGGGTTATGGTTAAGATTAGGTTTAGGTTTGGTTTATGGTTAGGGATAGGTTTAGTGTTAGAGTTAATGTTAAGTTTAGGGTAAAGTGTTAATGTTAGTATTTGGTTTAGGGTTAGGGTTGTGTTAGGGTTAAGTTTCAGTTTTAGTGTTTGCATAGGATTTGGTTTAGGATTAGGGTTGCTCTAAATTTAGTATTATTGATAGATTTAGGGTTTGGCTTTGGGTTAGGGTTAGCATCAGGTTTAAGGTTACATTTAGGGTTAGGGTTGTGCTATTGTTATAGTTGGGGTTAGTGTTAAGCTTGGGGTTAGTTTTTTGGGATGAGGATTAGGATTAATTTTATGGTTGTGTTAGGGTTAGGGTTAGCTTTGTGTTAGTGTTAGGGTTAGTGTTAGGGTTACGTTTAGTGTTACGGTTAGTCAGGGATAGGAATGTGTTACAGTTAGTCTTAGGTTTAGGGTTAGCATTAGGGTTTGTGTTAGATTTAGTGCTGGGTCAGTGTTAGTATTTAGGTTTAGGGTGGGTTACTTTTAGGGCTTAACGTTTAGGGTTAGGGTTAGTGTTAGGTTTGAGTTAGGTTTAGGAATGTGGAGTGTTTTCACATAGATTTAGTTTAAGTTTAGGGTTTGGATTAGTGTTAGCTTTAGGATTAGAGTTGAAGTTAGGGTTTTCATAGGGTTATAATTAGGTTTAAGGTTACAATTAGGATTTAGGGTTAGGGTTAGAGTTACGGTAGGCTTAGGGTTATGGTTATGGTTAGGGTTTAGTATTAGGTTTATGGTAAGGGTTAGGTTTAAGTTTAGGGTTGAGTTACAGTAAGGGTAGGGTTAGGGTTAGGGTTAGGGTTGGGTTAGGGTTAGGTTTAGTGTTAGGGTACGGTTAATGTTATAGTTAGTTTTGTGTTAGGTTTAAGGTTAAGGTTTGTGTTATGGTTAGGGTTTAGGTTTATGGTTACCATTAGATTAGGATTAGGATTATGCTTCAATTTAGGGTTGGCTAGTGTTAGGATAAGGGTTAGGTTTAGGGTTAGGGTTAGGGTTAAGATTAGGTTATGGTTAAGGTTGGGGTTGGGGTTGGGTTTCAGCTTATGGTTAGGGTTAGTGTTAGGGTTAGGTTATGTTTATGGTTAAGGTTAGGAATAATCAGGGTTTTGGGTAGGGTTAGGTTTATTGTTAGGGTTAGGGTTATGATTAAGTTTGGTTTGGGTTACAGTTATGGTGAGTGTGAGGGTTTAGGCATAATAGGTTTTAGAGTTATGTTTAGGATTAGGTTTAGGTTAGGTTTATGGTTATGAATAGAGTTAGTTTTAGATTTATTGTTAAATTTAGGGTTTAGCATTATGGTTAGGTTTAGAATTAGGTTTAGAATTATGGTTTAGCATTAGAATTAGGTTTGGTGTTGTATTATGGTTAGGGTTAGGGTTAGGTTAGGATTATGGTTGGGTTAGGATTTAGGGTTTAGTGTTAGGGTTAGGGTTAGAGTTAGGATTACATTTAGAGTTAGGGTTTGTTTAGGGTTAGAGTTGGGATTAGCTTTAGTTTTAGGTGCAGGGTTTAGGGATTAGGGTTAGTGTTAGGTTTATGGTTTTGTTAGGTTTAGTGTTAATGTTAGCGTTAGGGTTTCATTTAAAGTTAGGGTTAGTCTTAGGGATAAGGTTCGGATAAGGTTAGTGTTAGGGTTTAGGGTTATCGTTCAGGTTTGTTTTAGGGTTAGGGTTGGGTTAGGATTAGTATTTGCATTAAGGTTAGTGTTGATTTAAGGTTAGTTATTTAGGTTTAGTATAGTGTTAGGTTTATGGTTAGGGTTATGTTTAGGGTTACTTTTATGATTAGGGTTAGCTTTATGTTTGGTTTTGGGTTTTGGGTTAGGTTTCTTTTAGGTTTAGGTTTAGGGTTAGTGTTAAGTTTTAGTGTTGGAGTTAGAGATAGAGTTATGGTTAGGGTTAGGGATAAGGTGTAGTTTCACAAAGATTTAGGATTAAGTCATGGGTTCATGCTAGTGTTAGTTTTAGGATTAGGGTTAGAGTTAGGGTAATGATATGTTTATTGTTATTAAGGTTATGATTACAATTTAGAGTTAGGATTAGAGTTTTCGTACAGGTAGAGTTAGGGTTATGTTATCGGTGTAAGTTCAATGTTATAGTTAGGGTTAGATTTAAGTTTGGGGTTGTATTAGTTTAAGGATTAGGATTAGGTTATAGTTATGGTTAAGGTTAGTGTTGGGTTAGTTTTAGGTTTAAGGTTAGGGTTAGAGTTGGGGTTAGGGTTTAGTTTTATGGTTAAAGTTAAGTTTAGGATTAGGGTTATGCTTAAGTGTAGGGTTGGTTTAGGGTTAGCTTAATGGTTAGTGTTAGGATTAGGATTAGGGTTAGGATTAGAGTTGTGGTAATTTTAGGGTTGGGATAAATTTAGTATTAGTGTTAGTGTTAGGGTTGGGTTAGGGTTAGCATTTAGTCTTAGGATTAGGGTTAGGTTTGGTGTTAGGGTCAGTTTATTTTTAGGGGTAGGGTTAGGGCTGGGGTTATGGTTGGGTTAGTGTTGGGGATAGGGTTAGGTTTAAATTTACAGTTAAGATTATGGGTTAGGTTTAGGGTTGTTGTTACCTTTCGGATTAGGTTTAGGGTTAGATTTAGGCTTGAGTTAGGGTTAGGGTTAGGCTTACTGTTAGGTTCCAGTTAGTGTTAACTTTAGGATTCAGTTATAGTTAAGGTTAGGGATAGGTTTATGGTTTAGGGTTAGTGTCAGGTTTAGGCTTAGGGTGAAGGTGAGTTTTCTGTTAGGGTCAGGGTTAGCTTTAGCATTACATTTCAGGTTATGTTTAGTTTTAGGGATAAGTTTGGGTTAGTGATTGTGTTAGAGTTTAGAGTTAGGTTTATGGTTAGTGTCAGGTTTAGGGTTGGACTGGCATTACTGTTGAGGTTTACAGTTAAGGTTTTTGATTTATGGTTATTGTTAGGGTAAGTGTTATGTTCATGTTTGGGTTAGGTTTAGGTTTAGGGCTAGGGTTATGTTTGGGTTAGCATTATATTTAGACATAGGGATATGTTTAGGTTTCTGTTAGTGTTAGGGATGGATTAGGCTTAGGTTTAGGGTTAGGTTTGAGTTAGGATTAGTTTTAGGTTTAGCATTAGGTTTAGGTTTAGTGTTAGGGGTAGGTTTATATTAAGGTTATGGTTACAGATAGGGTTAGGGTTTAGGATTAGGCTTAAGTTTAGGGTTTGGGGTTAAGGTTAAGATTACCATTAGGGTTACAATAAGTGTTAGGGTTTGGATAGGGTTAGTTTTAGTTTTAGGGTTAGGGTTGGTTTAGATTTATGGTTATGGTTAGGATTAGGGCTAGGGTTTAGAGTTATGATTAGGTTTAGGGTTGGGGTTAGGGTTAGGTTTACTTTTATGTTTAGGGTTAAGTTTGCATTAGGTTTAGGTTTAGATTTAGTTAGGTTTGGATTAGGGTTAGGGCTTAGGTTTATTGTTAGGGTTATGGTTCATGTTAGGATAATGTTAGGGATAGTGACTGGGTTAGGATTAGGGTTAGGTTTAGGTTAATTGTTGGTTTTGTCTAGATTTAGTTTTAAGGTTAGATTAGTATCAGCGGTATGATAACAATAGGAACTAGTTTTAGGATAGAATTAGTATAAAGATTTGGTTTGGTTAGGATAGTGTTAGTTTTATGATTACAGTTAAGGTTAGGGTTAGGGTTAGTTTTAAGATAGAGTTCGTGTTATTCAGGGTTAAGGATACGCTTAGTGATAGTGTTAGTGTTATGGTTAAGATTTGTGTTGAAGTTTAGGTTTAGGATTGGAGTTAGGTATAGGACAGAGTTAGGGTTCGACTTAGGCTTAGCAATAGGGTTAAAATGAGCATTAGGTTTAGAATTAGGTTTAGGCTTAGGGTTTTGGTTGGGGTTGGGATTAGGGTTAGGGTTAGGGTAACTGTTAGGTTTAGGTTTGGTTTAGAGTTTAGGGTTAGGGTTAGGGTCGGGTTATCGTTAAGGTTAGAGTTAGGGTTACTGTTAATGATGGGTTAGGGTTATAGTTAGTGTTGGGATTAGGGTTAGCTTTGTTGTTTTGGGATTAGGGATATGGTTAGGGTTAGATTAAGATTCAGGGTGATGTTTAGGATTTAGGGTTACTGTCAGTGTTAGGGTTAGTGTAGAAGTTAGGATTAGGGTTGGGTTAGGGTTGGGTTGGGTTAGGGTTAAGGTTAATGTTAATGTTAGGATTATGGTTAAGGATGAGTTAGGTTTAGGGTTAGTTTTAGGGTAATGGTTAGGGTAGGTTTAAGATTAGTGATATGGTTTGGTTTCCGATAGATTTATACTTAAGTTTAGGTTTCAAGTTACTGTTAGTTTTAGGATTAGGGTTAAGGTTAGGGTTATAATAGTGCTATGGTTAGCCTTAAAGTTAAGGTTAGGAGTTAGTGTTAGGGTTATGGTTATGATAAAATTAGGGCTATGGTTATGATTAGGACTTAGGGTTAGTATTTTCAGGGTTAGTATTGATTTAGGGTTAGGG
>NDGN010519156.1:0-12637 GCA_002564285.1 Tympanoctomys barrerae | reverse complement strand
TTTCCATCAAGTATTGATATGTTAAACTTTAAATCCCTACAGAATATGAAGAAAAAATAATTTCCTTTTCTTGTTAAACTGCTCAGGCTAGGAGTTCGAAGACTATTGAGTGGGAGAGGTGAAAGCAGACATCCTTACCATGTTTGTGGTCTTGAAGGAGAAGCTTCTAGTCTTTCTCATTGATTAAAACGCTCACTGTTGAATTTTCTTTAGTGGCATTCCCTATGATAAGGTAGTTTTTAATCTGGTCTGACTCACAAGTACTTTTCTGTATCAGTTTGGATGATCATGTGCTTTGGTCATTTTTCCTTTATTCTGACAGTTCTTTTCTGGAGAGTTAACTTAAGTTTGCAGACCAAAAATTAGGAAAAAGGAGGGCTATGAAGACAGCCAACATTATATTGATTAGTTTCTGTATTGTGAAGTATTCTTGCACTCCCGGAATGTGTCCCACTTGGTTGTGGTCTGTAAGTCATTAATAGACTACTGAATTGAATTTACTTGTGTTGAAGATTTCTTTTGTACCAGCAGTTATAGAAATAATGATCTTGTCTTTTTTCACTTTGCTGTCAGGGCAATGTTGGTCTAAGTGAGGAAATGTTCTCTCTTCATTTGTTTGGAGAAGTTTAAAAAGGATTGGGGTATTTTGTTTTGTTTTTTTTTTTTTTTAAAGTATTTGGTAGAAGTTTTCAAGGAAGCCATCAGACTAGGGTTTTGAATTTTTTATTGTTTAGGAAATTTTTAAAAATTAATTAATTAATTTGATACAAGGTCTTGCTGTGCTGTTCAAACTTGTAGTGATCCTCCTGTCTCAGCCTCCCCTGCACTGGGATTGCAGATGTGTGCCATCATACACGCTTATTGGCCAGCATAGCATATCCCAGGTCTGGCACAGCATGTAGTACTTGGGATTGAACTCTGGTCATTGCGCTTGCCAGACAGGTGCTTAGCCTACTGAGCTATCTCCTCAGCCTTGTTTAGGGATTTTGACTACAGTTTTGATTCCTTTTTTGGAGGGAGAGGTAGGAATGTACTGGGAATCAAATTCAGGTCTTCACACTGGCCAGGCAGGCACTGGGCCACTGAGCTATATCTTACCCTGTCCTGTAATTACATTATTCATTACAGCATTATTTTGATTTATTATTCTCAATGTAGTATAATTAATAATATGCTTGTAGGAATTTTTCTGTTTCATCTAGGTTCTCCAATTTATTGGTGCACAGTTTATATTTTCAAATCCCTATTTTTTTACCTTTCATTTCTAATTTTTGTAATTTGAGCCTTTTTCTCCTTAAAGATTGGTCAGTTTTGTAGATTGCTTTTGAAAAACTTGCTTTTATTGTTGCTTTTTTCCCCATTGTCTTTCATTTCTTTGGGAATTTCACTATGTTCCTTTTTTTTACTAGCTTTGAGTTTAGTTGGTCCTTTTTCTGATTCCTTAAGGTATAAACTTGTTGATCTAAATTCTTTTTAGATGTCAGCATTTTTAGGTATAACTTTCTTAGCACTACTTTCCCTATGTTATGTAAGTTTTGGAATGTTGTGGTTTTGTTTTTACCCATCTCTTAAAAGTTTTCTAATTTTTCTTGTGATTGATTTTTGACCCATTAGTTGATTGAGTGTTGTTTGATGTCCACAAATTTGAGTTTTCCAGTTATCCCTTCTTTTATACCCTTATGGCTTTTACATTTTGTTTCCATCAGAGAAGATAGCTTGGTATGTTATCTATCTTTTAAAATCTGTTGAGAATTAATTTTTGTTCTGATATATGGTCTATCCTAGAGAATGTCCAGTATGGACTTTAAAAAAATGTGATTTTATCCAGGTGTGGTGGCACATGCCTATAATTCCAGCACATTGGAAGCTGAGGCAGGAGGATTGTTGTGAGTTCAAGACCAGCATGGGCTACAAAAGTGAGCTCAAGGCCATCCTGAATTGCATAGTGAGCCCCAGTCTCAAAATAAATAAATAAATAAATAAATAAATAAATAAATAGTGTGTGTGTATATACATGTGTGTATGTATGTATGTGTATGTATATATATGTGTGTGCGTGTGTGTTGTTGTTGTGTAAACTGTCCTGTAAATATCTGTTAGATCTGGTTGGTTTAATTTTTGCTCGATATTTTTCTTACTCTCTATCTGATATTCTATCCATGAGTGAAAATGGGATTTAAACATCTCCAGTTATTGTTTTTTTTTTTCCAGTTATTGTTGTAAAGCTATTTTTTTCTTAAATTCTGACCATCTTTGCTTTATATTTAGATAGTCTGTCATTTTATGAGGTATATAAATATTAGAAATATTTATAATTATGTCTTATAGTGAACCTTTATTAATAGATTCTTATGATTTGAATATAAATTTTATATTTTGCCTCTTAACATAGCCACCCTATGAGCTCTTCCTCTCAATCCCTTTTTCACTATCTAGCTGTCTTCTCTCTATTTTCTGGGTGGTGCTAGGGGGTCCAAGGTTTTATGTATGGTGAGAATGCTCTTTAGTACTGTGTTATATTAGCCCCACCATACTCTCCTTCAGTTATATTTGGGTGGAAATCTTTTACCATCCTTTCATTTTCTACCTGTTTATGTTTTTGGGTCTATCTCCAGAAAGCAGACCCCTGAGCCCCATAAAGTTTTAGTCTACAACAAACAACATATATGACAAGTTAAGATTCATTTGTGATACTATAGCTATCATGAGTTCATAGCACACTTAATGCCTTACTCACTAGCTTATGCATTTAGTATGCTTACTGTTTATACACTAATGAAAAAGCTTCCTATACAATGCTGTCATGAACCCTGGCAGCACACTCACAAATTGCATGTTTGTCGAGCCTGTTGATTCTCATCTTCTCATGTGCTTGATTTGATAATTGTTATCATGATCCTGGCATATACAAGATCCACTCCTAATGTTGCCAGTAATAGGCCACATATAGTAGTTGACTGAGAAACAAATATAAGGATGGACTACCAAGATGAAAAGTCTGCTAGTTTTGTTTTCCAGTCTTGGCATGTCCCATCCCATCATAGCTGTCATCTTGAAAAACAAGATGAAATGATTGTAGTGGAGTGTTACAATGAAATAAAATAAGCCAAACACAGAAAGACCAGTAGTACATGTTTTTGCTTATATTGGAAGCTTAAGAATATGATCTTATAGAAGATTAGAATAGTAGTTACAGAACTTGGGAAGGGGAGAGGTAAGGGAATATTAAAGGATTGTTTCATAAATACAAAAATACAGTTAGGACTATTAACTTCTATTGTTTTATAGCATAGTATGGTGATTAAAGTCAACAATTTATTGTCTGTTTCAAAATAGGAATTTAAGTGTTAACAAGACAGAAATGATAAACTGTTGAGGTGATAGCTATGAGTATGTTAATTACCCTGATTTGGTTATTGTATTTATGTGTTGAGCTATTATATTGTAACCCATAAACACATAAAGTTGTCAATCAAAGGGGGAAAAAAAGGAATAAAATCTTCAAAAATCTGCTTCATGCAAGGCTAAAAAACACTTGAAAAAGTGTTTTTAGAAGTGTTTTGAGAAAGAACCATTATTGCCACAGAAAAACTGCCGGTGACCTAGGTGCAAGACTGGGCAGCACAGCACAGCCCTCACACCATCATGGTGATTGATGCCAAAGTAGAATGGTTGCTTGCATTGTTGAAATACAAGGGCTGGATGAGACTGTAGTAAGTTACTGCTAGGTCTTGGTGCTTTAAATGATTCAGTAATCCTATTAATTACATTGAAAGTGAATGCTAAACTCTAGGGAAATTACTTGCCAGTGCAAATATTCAGTATGAATGAAGCCTCTCTTTGGGAAAGGAATCTCTGAAAGGTCTTTTAGCCATCAAGGGGCTCTGTCAGGTTTCAGGGCCTTACAGACTGGTTACTGTCATGTGGGGGCAGTGTTGCAGTATATTGATCATAAGACCCTTTGTGATTTGGACCCTCAAGCATACCATTAAGCATGCTTTGTGGGTAGACTTAAGGTGCAGTAAGAGCTAATGAATGACCCAGTGCCTCTTCTAAGATGCTCTTATGAATTTCTGTGCCACTGAAATGGAGAAGTACTGTTTGGAGAATAATAAGCTTTTGCTCATCTTGATTTGTATAGGTATACTTTGTGATGTTCATACAATGAGCAAATTGCCTAATGATGCATTTCTCAACAGATTACTGTCATTAAGTGGCATCTTTTATGTACAGCTGACTTTTCAGGATAGCATTTTGACTATCTTGGCCTTCTCCCTGTTCTTCTTTTCCCTCTTTTCTCTTTGAGACAGGATCTCACTGTATAATTCAGGCTGGCCTTCAGTTCACTATGTGTCCCAGGCTGACCTCTTTGCAGTGATCCTCCTGCCTCAGCCTTTCCCAAGTGCTGTGATTACAGGCGTGCACCACCACTGCCTGGTTGCATTTTCGTTTTGGTATTTTTACAGCAATTTTCTTTGTGGTTGAAGTGAGAATTTTTTGTATTTTATGCAGGGTCTTACTGTGCATCTTGGACTGATAGTGATCCTGTTTTCAGCCTCCCCCATGCTGGGATTATAGGCATGTGCCACCATGCCTGAACTCAGTGGCAGGCTCAGTGCACCCAGGGGCAGGACTGGCATGGCACATGGTGCCAGGAATTGAACCCCTGTCTCTGCTCTTGCCTAAGCAGGTGCTTAGGCTGCTGAGCTATCTCGCCGGCCCTGAGAGTTAATTTTAATATCCTTGTTATAGCACTTTGATTAGAATTTTATAATAGCTTAACTTTAATGCATACAAAAATTTCAGTCTTATATAATTCTCCACATTTTATCATATCATAAAATTGTATCTTCCTTTTTTATTGCATCTTTCTATATTGTGTATCTGAGACTCAAACTTACTATTTGTTGCATCTGTCTCTTAAATTATGTAGAAAGCAGAGATAACAGCTGAAGTTACAATGATAGCTACTGTAACTCTCTGTGTTTGCCTTTAGTGTAATCTGTGTTTCTTCATATAACCTTCAGTTACTGTCCAGTATCATTTCATTTGAACCTAAAACTCATTTCTTTGCATTTCATACAGGGCAGGGCTGGCAGTAAAAGATGTTCTCAACTTTTGCTTATCTGGAATATTTTAGTTCCTCCCTCATTTTTAAAGGAATTTTGCTGGAATACAGGATTTTTATGATAGTTTTTCTAATTTTTTTAGTACTTTGAAAGTGTCAGCTGTGTGAGTTCCGGTCTCCAAAATTTCTGATGAAAAACATGTCCTTAATCTGGTTAGCAGTGTCTTTTATATGACGAATCTTTTCTCTCTTGCTACTGTCAGGATCCTCTGCTGTGTTTTCTCATTAGCTTGAGTGTGTGTCACTCTACATAGCTTGCTGAGACAAATGGTGTTCATAGCCATTTATTTATTTATTTATTTGTGCAGGGAATTGAACTGGAGACCTCATGCTTGCAAGGCATCTCAGGCCTCTTTTCCCATTTTTTTAAAACCAATTTTGAGGGCTATTTTTTTTTTTTTAAATCTCTTTCTTTCCTTCTGGGAATCTTACAGTACTTATGTTAGTTTACTTGATAATATCCTTTTTTTTTTTTTCTTTTTTCTTTTTTCTTTTTTGTGGAACCGGGGATTAAACTCGGGGCCTTGCACTTGCCAGGCGAGCACTTACTCTACTGAGCCATTTCCCTGGCCCCGATGATATCCTTAAGGGACTAGGACATAAGTCTCTTAGTTTCTTTTCACTTTCTAAAAATATTTTTTTCTTCTCTTCTCCAGATTCAGTAATTTACTGAATTACTGAATTGGCTTAATCCTGCAGTCCCAACTAATTGGGATTCTGACAAGAGGAGTACACATTTGAAGCCAGCCTGGGCAACCTATTAAGACATTGTCTCAAAATAAAACATAATAGCTGGGCATGGTGGCACACTCCTGTAATCCCAGCACTCTGGAGGCTGAGGCAGGAAGATCCTTGGGAGTTGAAGACCAGCCTATGGTGCAAAGTGAGCTTAAGGCAAGCCTGAACTGAGTAGTGAGACTCTGTCTCAAAAGGGAAAAAAAAAAAAAAAAAGACAAGACAATAAATAAGCAATATAATTTTACTAGTTTTATCTTCAGTTTTGCTGATTCCTTCTCTCTCTCCCCAAACCTGCCATTGAATCTCTAGTGTACTTTGAATTTCAGTTATTATAGTTTGCAGTTTCTATTTAAGGTTTCTCTTTTAGTTGCTGTTTGCATTATGTTTGTAAATTTTTTCCCCTCGACTTTCTCCATGTCTTCCTTTAGTTGTTTGATCATCTTTAAGATAGTTGTGTTAGTCTTTGTTTTTTTAGATTTGCTGTTTTTTTTTTTTTTTTTTTTTTAGTGATAGTTTCTCTGTATTTTTTTCCTTCAGCTTGGCTGTACTATTTTTTTGCCTTTGTGATTTTTTTGTTTGTTTGTTTTAAACTGGGCTTTTAACTTTAGAACTGTGATAAATTTTGGAAGTCAGATTCTTCCCTGTTCTATGCTGTTTTTTTTTTTTAAATTGTTACAATTTCCATGCCAGAGATCAACCCAATATGTAAACATACGATTCTCATGTGTCTTTTTAACCTGTACCATACTTAGGTGTACAATTCTGACTTCCTGTAAGTTGTTTCTTTGGAATGTCTTACACCTTAAATGTCTGGCACCCAGCAAGGGAAAAATGCAAATGAAGGAAGGGGCAAAAATAAAAATGGACAGCAGCATTGTAAATGCCCTGAAAGTCTCTAGCTAGACCAGAAGAGATTATATAACAATGCATGTTTGTTGTCTGCCTTTCTGAACCTTTATAATCATAAACAGCAGACAGTGATTGGAGCACCAGTCCTACTTCCTGTACAGAGTCCTGATTGCCTACCCTGGGCCCTAGAGGCTGAATGCAAGCTGTTCCTGGCACACCTTGTGTCTCAGTTACTCTTCTTTTGTTGCTGGGACAAAATACCTAGCACCCAAAATAAAAGAAGGAAAGGTTTATTTAGCTCACAGTTTGTGGAGGTTTCAGTCCATACAATGCTAGCTTCAAGGCAGACTAGCACAGGGCAGAAGGCAGCAGTTCATGGCAGCATAATACAGCAAAACAGCAAGAGCAAATGGGAGGAGTAGCAGCAATAATGGCAACAGAAGCAAAGTATGTCTTCCTTATGTTGCATTCAGGCTAACTGCCCCAGGCTGGTGCATACTCACAACCACAGTCCCAGTGGATCATGAGTTAGTCACAGACTCTAGAAGCCTACCCCATGACTGCATGAGGCTTTGGGGGAACAGTTAGACACAAACCTTGCTAGATAGGGGTTCCGTCTGTGCTGCGAGCTCAAGCTGAAGCACACCCAGTTTGTCCCCTCACTCTTCTCCTCGAAGTTAGAAGCCCTTGAGTAGACCTCAGAATTTCAAAATAGTTTTTTAGTTTTTGGTTTTTTTTTTTTTTTTTTTTTTTTCCTGCCAGTGCAGTTGACATCCAGGAAGAGATGCAGATTCTTGATGCTTTCTTCTTTAATATTTTTCCAGAACCCAACTGTTTTGCTCACTGTTTGAAATTTCTTCAGTCTCCAGCTTTATCATGCTAGTGTTGCCACAGAGTAAGTGTCATATATACTTGACACTAAGGCATCTTGCTAAGTTCTTACCAATAACTTTAATAATTTATTTATGAGCCTGGCATGGTAGCACAGGCCTGTAATCCTAGCAGTTGGAAGGCAGAGAGGCAGAGGTATAAGTATTTGCTTTGAGTTTGAGTCCAGCCTTGATTACATGGTAAGGTAGAGGCCAGCCTGAACTACATAATGAGACTCTGTCTCAAGAAAACCAAAACCAAAAAAAAAAAAAATAATAATAATAATAATAATGTCATCTGAGAACTAACCCAGGTGTGCTTCCTTATTTCTAGTAGTTCTGTGTAATATGTATAGTTATGTTGCCTTAATGTGCTAACAGGAGCACTAGTATGATGTTCACCAGAAGTGCTGACGATCAAGACAGTGTGCTGTTTATTTTTACAGTTAAGCATCGTGTTTGCCTGAAGTTTAATGTTCTTTGTCTATTGAGACATGACTTTTCTCCTTCAATCAATTAATATGGTGAATTGGTAGATGTTTCTGGCTATCAGCAGCTAAGTTTTTCCTAAAGTAATTCTTAATTCGTTTACCATGTGATATTCATAAATACTACTGGTTTTGGTTAACGAAAATAATATTGCTTATGATTATCATTGAGCTTGAGCTACACTTTTCTTATTTTTATCAGTTTTGTTATCAAGGTCATTCTATCCTAATAAAACAAAATAAATTCAGAAATGTGCTCTTATTTTTTGTTTTGTTCTGTTTTTGTTTTTCAAGTAGAACAGCTTGAAAGGATGGTAGACCTTGTGATTGAAGTCATCTGTACCAGGCATTGGAATTTTAAAAACATTACTCAGTTTCTTTAAAGGCCGTAAAGGTAGCTTTTTCACCCCCTTAAAATAAGTTATTTGGAAATTGAATTTCTGATGAATTTTTCGATTTTATGTAAATTTTAAGCTTACTGGTATAAAATTATGCTTGTGTTGGTGTCTTTCTGAGTGTGAAGTGTCTGACATGATGATAGCTGCTGCTGTCTCACGTGTGGTTCAGTTGGAGGGGCTCTTCCTCGAGCCTTGCTTTTTTGGGAGTTCTCTTTTGTGAGCTTTGGGCGTAGACTCAGATGCCTCTGTCCCAAGCTACTTGATCACTGAGGTGACTTGGTGCAGGCTGGGTGTCAGCCAAGATGGCTTTGTTACTTAGGCCCAGTCCAGGTGGGTGGGTAGTGGGTTCCCTCATGAGTGTGTACTCTGTTGTGTTAATGGTGGGAAATGCGGAAAGAGTCCAGCTCATGGGCCTATGCGCAGGTTGGGTTTTACTTGCATCACACTGACTTTTTCCTGATGAAAAACAAAGAACATGGCTAAACCTAAAGTGAAAGGATGAGGAAGATATGCTTCTCTGTCACCATCAGATGCTACAAATGCATTAAGATTTGTTTTTTCAGGGATATATTCCATTAGTTCCTTGTAAAATATTGCAAATTATTTAACATCCATTTTTAATTTGTGTATTTTTAAATGGCTTTTCTTGTAAAGGTAACTTTGTAAATATAGTTATTTCTAGCCACGTTAATCATGTAACTGTAAAGGTAGACATTTCAGTTCTGTATTAACTGAGGACTTATCCTACAAAGGGAATATAGGATGGTATCTAGTATTGGAAGTTTGGAATATTAGAAGTTTGACTTCCAAGCAGTCACTATTATAAGAAAGATGTATTATTTCCTTATTAAATGTTTGTTAAGAACATGAAGGGAGTAACTCAGAAGTACCAGAAACATAATTCCATCACCATCATGTTCCAAAGGGGAAAAACTCAGTATAGTAGTGTTTTTGAGCTATTTTTAGCAACTCTGGGCTTTAAGGTAGTTATGTTTGTTCAGTGGCTGTGAACCCTGACTTCATCCTGGACTAAAGTAATTTGGAGAATTTTAAAAAGTATTCATTGTTCTCTTGGTTTACTTAAGACAATCCCACTGTGCAGCCAGGCTTTTGAACTGTATCCTCAGTAGACCAGTTTGAAGAAATGTTCAAACTCACGTTACAGTAATTTTTAAACGTTTACTACATTTTTTTGATATGTCATGATGGGCAGAAAGGGCAAAATTTAAATGTTGTTCGACCAAAGAAGTTTGTAAAGATTCCATTTAAGATTTCTGATGTTAAAAGGTATCTTTGCTTTAAAATTTTTGGTTCATATTGGCTCACGTTCGCGCTGAGGTAAGATGGTTGTTAGAATATACTTTCTTTTCTAATAATGTGGCAAACCATCCAACCTATACAGCTTCTTGAACCCAAATACCTTTTAAAATGTATAATTGAAAACCAATACTGTTAGTCTATATTGGTTCTGAAGTTACACTGAAAGTATTTGGCAGTCTAGGTAATGTATTAATTGGAATGCATTGCTAAACTAACCATTCAAAACTGCTTTAAAACAATTATTTACTTAGCTAATAATTCTGTTGTTCAGTAATTCTGGCTGGGAATAGTGGGGCTGTTTTCATTTTAGCTGAGCCCAGACAATCCATTTGTGACTTGGTTTAGGGCAGGAGGATGGGGATCGGTCTGGCCAGAACTTCGGGTCTTTCTTCCAGGTGGTGTCTCACACAGTAGCCACTAAACTTGGGTTCTTCTCTTGCTAGGGTTGGGTTCCTAAAGAGAGGGAAGAGCTGCGATTCTGCTGGCAAAGCAGTGAGCTTATGAAGCCACTTGTGATGTTTAGAATGGAGACACTGTTACATCTGTATTCTGTTGGTCAAAGCAAGTGATAGGTCAGAATCTGGATTTAAGACATGGAGAAGAGTCTCCTTGGTGAGATGTGAGGCAAAAAAATGAGCTGTAAGACCTAGTGGAAGCAGGAAGGAGACCTGAGACATCAGCCCTTCTCAGTAGAGTCACCTTGTGAAAAGGGTACACAACGAACTACTACCCTGCTGGAAATAAAAGAGATTAAGAAACCAATAGAATGTCTTAATTGCAAGATGTGACATTTGTCTGTTTTTGAAGAGGAATGAATCTGTGACATAGGAATAATGCTTGAGAATTCTCCAGTCTTTACCAAAGACATCAAACCTGAAAGTGAAGAATACAAGGCCTAAATTGGGTAATAATATTTAACTCCTCCTAAACACAGTGAAATACCACAGGAAATTGGACAGATTTGTGGGAGGGCAAACTGATAGCCTGTCTCTAGTCTTTGCAGCTCCTTTGGTGTTCTTTGATCATAGGAATCTGGGTTTGAGTGTGAAGGGATCAGCTTGTATAAAGGAAAGTGAATACTGTTTTCTGTTGCATTCAGTACTGCATCCCTGGGCAATTCTTAGCCTAAAACTTCCGGCGGTGCTCCAAGACTAGATGGAAGAGCCCTTCGGATAATGTCTGATGCCACTGAATGATCTGCAAGGGATTTCAGTACAGAGCACACCACTTTCTGGGACTATGCCTATAGTCTATCTGTGTGGATGCCACATTCATTCTGTATAGATTAAAGCTATTTCACATAGAACTTATAAAACTTCTTAAACTCTTTAAAAATAATTATTTTTAAAGAGAAAATGTCAGTTTACTATATTCTCGATTTAAATTGTTAAAGGTAGCATTAAACTGAGGATTTTTGCTGTTTCATTCTAGGCAGCATACTTCTGCTTTTGTTCCTTCATCAGGAAGAATTTATTCTTTTGGGCTTGGAGGAAATGGACAGCTGGGAACTGGTTCAACTAGCAACAGGAAAAGTCCGTTCACTGTAAAAGGAAGTTGGTTTCCATACAATGGGCCGTGTCCTCCAGATCTTGGTAAGTTTTAATAAGATTTTGCTAGATGCGTTAAAGTTCTTGTCACAGTGTTGTTGTTGAGCTGGGCTGGTAGCAGACACATGGAAGCCTGCTCTTGGGAGGCTAAGGCAGCAGGATCACTGTGAGTGAGGCCAGTCTGGGTGGCGTAATGGACTCAAGGCCAACCTGAACTACTCAGCAAGACCCTGCTTCCCCCACAAACAATTTTTTTTTAAGTATTGCTTTTAAGTGATGAGCCTTTCTATGTTTGCAAGAATTCTAAGGTACATTGTTATTTACTATTGTTTAGCTTGCTTATATTTCCTTATGCATACAAAGAAAATTCTGGCTAAAGTGGTTCATAAGGTGGATCATAAGGAAAATATGTAGTGGCTAGATACTAGTTAGGGAGTTGTGTTTATTTTTGATCTTATTAAATTGGAATAAATGCAAAAACATAAAATTTACTCACTTTGCTATTCTAAAGTTTAACAATGCCTTAACAAAGTGTATGGTATTTTTGTCTAAAAGCTAGATCATTTAAACAGCAACTCTGCCTATCTTGTCTCCTCCCCATTCTTGGCAACCACTGTCCTGTCTGTCTGTCTCTGAAACTGCCTAGATTCTAAGCACCTAATACAGATTCATACAGTGTTTGTCGTTTTAGAACAGGCATACTTCACTTAGCATAATGTCCTCAGTGTGCATCCGTGTTGTAGCATGTGTCAGGATTTCCTTCCCCTTTAAAAAGCTGCATAGTATTCCATTATATGTAGATGCCACGTGTCCTTTATATATAGACAGTTTGCTTTAAATAATGCTGCTGTGGACATGGATGTACAGATTTTTGAGATCTTTATATTTATAGAGTACATAGAGGAATTTTTAATTATGTACCATTTTCTATTTTTTAAAAAGTTTGAAGTATATACATTTATTACCTATTTGTGATACTAAATGTTTTCATTTGCTTTTTATATCCCTTCTACTTTAGCCAAATGTGTGTGAGTGTGTGTGTGTCTTTTTGAAACGGGCTCACTGTGAAGTTCAGGCTGGCCTTGAGTTCACTTTGTATCCCAGCTTAGTCTTCAACTTGCAGTGATCCTCCTGCCTCAGCCTCTGAAGTGCTGAGGCTTACAAAAGTGTGTGCCATTACACCTGGCTCCAAATGTGTATTGATTTTTTAGTTTCCATTATTTTTGCATTATATCTGCTTTTTTTTTTTTTTTTTTTTTTTGGCAGAACTGGGGATTGAACTCAGGCCCTTGCGCTTGCC
>NDGN010519062.1:0-11232 GCA_002564285.1 Tympanoctomys barrerae | reverse complement strand
TGGGGAGATAGCTCAGTAGAATAAGCACTTGCCTGGCAAGTGCAAGGATCTGAGTTCAATCCCTAGTACCTCAAAAAAAAAAAAATTAAACTGTACCAGAACTTTGAGGGGAGAAGAGCATGACTCATTATGATCCAAACAATCTCCAACACTGAGAGCAAGAAGAACTTTCCAGGAGCACCTTCAGGGGCACAGCCGAGCTACAACACAAGGCCATGTCCATAAGCCTGCCTGGGCATCATGTATTGAATTATCTGCTTTCCTCAACACTGATGTGGTGAACACAGGTACAGAATTATCAACATTCCTCATGGCTCAGCTCCAATGTCACTACTTCTGACAAAAAGACACAACTCCTGGGTACCTCACTTAGTGCTAAACTTTGAGCCTTTGCTCGTATATCTAACACTGTCCATGAGATACTGACTCCTTCTCTTTCAGCTTCCATAAGAGAAACGCACCCTCCACATCCACTGAAGATGGTGGGCTTTGTCCTGAAACTTGCTTTGGCCGATGAACACAGGCAGAGCTCACAGCATATAGAAGCCAAAGCACATGCCTTATGAGATTCGCTACTGTGAAGGACATGCCCACTGGTAGCCTCATGGGGCCTGAAGGTGAAAGACATAGGAGGAAGATCTGAAACAAATCTACAATCCAGACCAAATCCCAGCCAAGATCACCCACACCCCACCTGACCTGCAGATAGGACAGTAAGCAGAGGGGTTGGGAGGGTAGCCCCGGGGTAAAGCACTTACCTAGCATTCATGAAGTCCTGGGTTCCATCTCCAGCCCTGAAAAATAAATAAACAAATAAATATCTGATGTTACTATTGTTATTTGCCATTGAATTTATGTTTTGGGAGGTTATTACGCAGCATGATTTTGGTGGTAGGCAACCGATATACTCTCTAAAATGATCAGAGAAGAGAAAATTTAGTGATGTGTAAGTGTCAAGGAAGACTTCAAAAGAAAAAAGCATCATGAGTCCCAGAGGGTGAGCAAGGCTTAGAGGTTTTAAAAGTTGACCTCAGGGAGCCAGTGGGATAGCTCAGTGATCTTAAGTGTCTGCTTAGGCAAGCTTGGACAAGTCTGGGGACCACGGTTGGATCCCTGGCACTGCATTTCATGCCAGCCATGCCAGGGTGGACTGAGCCCACCGGAGTCCAGGAGTGGTGGTGCATGCCTGTAATCCCAGCGCTGGGGACGCTGAAAGCAGGAAAATCACCATGAGTCTGAGATTAGTAGTGAGACCCTATAACAACCAAATATATTAAATTAAGAAAAAAGTTGACACCAGTTGATCAGCAGGAAAGTCACTGCAGCTCACGTACCAACAGCTATATGCTAATGAGCTCTCTGTGCCTTCTCCCATGTCAGCGAGCATGGGACAAAAGCAATCCCCTTCTAGAAGTCGTCAGTGTTGACATCTCTTTAAACCAAGGCCATTTTATGCCTCTCTCTTTCCCCCACAAATTAATCTCTTATATTACTATGATGTTAGGTTTATCTTGAATGAAACGTGGCTGTGAATTTTATCTATGGCTTAAACTGTAATTGTGAAAAGGAAAATTCAAATACCGATGGAAAACGTGGCTATTAGCAGCGCCTTGGTGGGAGGTGCAGCGGAGCCCACACGTAGAGGAATGTTCTCTTGCGAGCTCATCACCGCAGCCATGTGCTGGAGGTTGGCTGCCCAATTTAGGAAACCGATGCAAATGGGCTCAGTGGGACATTTCTCACACTGAGCTCCAAGCTAGCTCATTTGACCACAGAGCAGGAAGGAACACAGGGCATCTACCAAACTGCACTTTTGAAAAATTTCTCCCACAGGTTCAGTGGAGTAGTTGTTTCTTGAAATGTTTAAAAAAACAAAAGTCACGTGATAAATCTGTTCATTGGTCGAATAAATGTAGGAAACACTTCATTCAAGAAAGTCAAGTCGAGGTGTGGTGTCTCACGCCTGTAATCCCAGTGCGGGGGAGGCTGAGAACAGGAGGATCACTATGAGTCTGATCTGTGTAGTGAGACCCTGTGCCAAATACATAAATGAAAAAAGAAAAGAAATCTAAGAAAGTCAAACAAGGAATGAGGAGATAGCTCAGTGATCTAAGCACCTGCCTGGAAACTACAAAGACCTGGTTCAGTCCCCAGTACTATATGCCATGCCTGCCCTGGAACTCAGGGTACACTGTGCAAACCACCAAAACTGGGCATAGTAGCACACACCTGTAATCCCCATGCTGGGGAGGCTGAGACCAGGAAGATCTCTAGGAGTCCAAGCTGCATAGCAGATCCTGTACCAAATAAATAAATGATTTTTTAAAAGAAGAAAGTCAAACAGCAGTTCCTTCTTCAGGCTTTCCCCAAAAATGTACCAGGCATCACGGGTCTTCAGGAGCTAACATTGGATGCAGTGTTCCAAATTTGTAAGCTCAAAATTCCCTAGTCCCTCCATCCATATTTTTTTTTCAGGAAAATGATAGATCTAAAATTCTCAGGAACATTTTTTTAATTAAAAATTATTCAACAACATGCCTTGACTCCATATGGACTTACTTTCAGTACTAGGAAGATCTCTCTGAGTGTCAGCACCCACCTGCTCATGGCTCCCCACCTACCGGGGTACAACAGCATGACTACTTCTACCAGTGTCCAATTTTGAGGCATCAATAGCAGGGATTCCGCCTTTCCAAGTTAGTTTTCTGTAACTAATTCTTATTATATTAGCAGAGATAATGTGGAAGGTTTTTTTTAAAGCATGCATTCATTCCTTTCTTCCTCTCTGGGACTTAGGTTCTTCCATGCGTAAAATGGGGACAATAGATAATGCACACTTTTTAAGTGTCTAGTGCAGAGCCTGGCCTGTGAGGCTCTCAGGAAACGGTCTGTTCTACTGTGTTTACTCAGGAATCCCTGTCTTCCAGTCCCTGCCCCTCAATTTTTCTCACAGTAGTTTCCAAAAAGTGTCCCTTCTCCTCAGGGCTGCAGATCTTTGCTAAACTCAATCACATACAGATTTACTAGCACCAGCTATGTGTCAGGCCCTGCCCAGGACTCAGGAAACATAGTACCAGTTATGGAGGGTAGTCATCCCCCAAGCTCTCAGAGTGGGGTAAAGGGCACAGCAAGCCAACCTGAGCTCTTAGAAAAGCCAGTCTTGGGTTACAAGGAACAGAGGGTCCCAAGCTTGTCCCAGTGATTCAAGAGCCGAGAGGCCTGTACTATGCTTTCATTACTCATGCGCAGTGGTGTTTTCACCTAAAAGTGTGCCTCTAACATCGTCCACCATTTCCAACACACTGTGTACATGTCCTTGCTGGCAAAGGGACATTCCACTCCCTATGAGAACAGGCAGTGGACACAGACGCTGAAGACTCAAGAGGGAGATCCTCATGTCCCTCCTCTAGCTACTGATCCTAGTGAGGGAAAAGACAAAATTTTCAAAGCAAATGACCTTGTTCAAGAGCAAGATACTTGTTGGCTGGTCAGATCTTTGCTCCATGCTTTCTTCTTAAATATAAATAAGCTGCACTATTTTTCCTGGATTTTAATCACTGGACACTAAAGATTTGCCTCCTAAACCATAGTCACTGTATTTTTTTAGTCCTATTCTTTCTCCCACTGCTCCCTGAAGCCAGAGGCCCTTGTGAGCTTCCCCATTCATCAGATTATGTTTCAGAGGACAGTGAGTGTCTCCTACCCACCCTCATCTCCCAGGGAATTCAAGGCACACAACATAAGTAGAGTTCAACATTGGATACCTGAACGAGCTTTGTCAATGTCAAGGGTATGAAAAACATTTATGTGCACCCAGCTGTTGTCATTCATTCATTCAATCACTGTTTGCAGAGTGTTAGCCAGGTGCCTGGCTTAGCGCTGGGTCCTAGGGACACAACGACAACACCAACAATGAAAGCAACAACAGCAGAAGGACTCTTATTGATGCTTCTCATGTGCCTGGCATTCATTAATCCTTTAATCTTCACTACCCTGTGGGACAGATACTATTATTTTTCACTGTGTATGCAGGAATAAAATGAACCATAGCAAGATTACACAGCTAGTAAATGGCAGGGCCAGAATGGGGGGCCAAAAGTCAGCCGCAAGCTGATGAATCTGACCACTATGCTTCACCATCTCTCCATGGTGACCAGGACAGAATCTGCCCTTGAGTTGCCCATGGCTGATAAAGGAAATAGACAAGTAAATGGGTGATGACAGTGTAGTGGGACAAACGCTGCATGTTGGGAGCCACCAGAGCTCTAAAGAGTGCGTCATTTCAGCCACAATGCTGGAAATTGAAAGCTTTATCCTTCTGACGTACTTTGTCTTGATGCTTCTCAAGAATTAACGCTCAACACAATCTCCTGGAAATCTTTCTGAAATTCAGAAGGCCTGCAGTGAGGCCTGAGTGTCTGCATTTGGAATGGTCATGCTATCAAGCTTCAGGGCAGCAGGGCGATGTTTCTTGCTACTAGACCAAGGGCGTGATGAGGCTAGCTGCCCCGCTTCCTGATGCTGAGCCTAACTAACAACCTCCTTGCTAATGATGCCATGGCCTCGATCACACCTCCCACTCTGCAAAGCATTTGGTAGCAGTTTACTGACATGGCTGGTCTCTGACCTAGCTGCTAAGAGTCAGTCACTATTCTAGCTGCTTCCCAGGCATTGAGTTTTTGCGAAGCCCCAAGAAGAAAGGTAACTGAGGATGAAATGCAAACCTGGAGATTAATTGACTTCATGATTTGCCTGAAGTAACCCCATCCTTAAGCGGCAGAACAGAGATCTGCATCCTGCCTGTCTATGAAGTACAGGTGCACAGGGCCCTTCTGCCTCCTTGCTCTCCCTGTCCACATCAAGAGGCGGAGCAGCAGAGCAGTTAGGGCACTTGTATAAGATCGCCCAGCCCAGGAGGGCAGAGCCAGAACTCAGCCCAAGTGGGGAACCTACCTCAAGCTCAGCCTTTTAACTACTCTCCAACAGAACAGGAATTTGAATTGGTTCAAAGAGAGTGGTTCCTGGGCTGTATTGGGCTTAGAGTCTTTTGATGGCCACACAACATTGGTGAAATCACTGCGGATGTAGGCTTCTGTCAAGGCCTGAAGCTCTTAAAAGGGGTTATAGCGTCTCTGCCTTTGACTTTTTCCATTGCCAGCACATGAACAGAACTTTCTGGTGTCTATTTTCTTTCATCCATTCTAGGGAAGAGAGAGGTAATCATTTTTAAAAATATCACCGTGCTCCAGACTTGGGGAGAAACTCAGTCCACACTGAGGCCTGCTACAATGAGACTGAAGGGCTGAAAGAAAGTGGGTGGGAGTGGGCTGTGGATGCTGAGACAGTCCCTGTGGCTCCACTCCACTCACCCAGGGTCTTGTTGTGACCACCCAGCCTGGAGCCACCCAGAAGCCTTTGTTCCCTTCAGCCTCTTGAAATACTATTGCCTTTCCTCCTCCCTCTCCTATACCTCCTCCTCCTCCTCCTACTCCTACTCCTCATCCTCATACACCGAATAATTTGTTATTGGAGGGCTGACCACTTGCCGTCTGCACTCCTGTCAGTGTTGATTGCTAATAAGAACACTACAATTGTTGATTGGGAATAAGAAATAAAAATAAAGCACTCAAGCTGGCCAGCTACTGTGTAAGGCCATGTTTCAAGATTGTCATTTCAAAGCCAGGGAAAACAGGAAAAATCACTGCCAGCTCAGACTGCCTCCCACATTGCCCCCTCAGCTACCCAAGTCAGCATCTATCACTGCCTTTCAAAGCATTCTTCTGCACCAGCATCTGAGCTCCCTAAGAGCTGCCCAAATCCATCCCCCTCTGCATTCATCCTAAGCAGGTCAGATCTGTCCCCATCACCCCATCTCCACAGGGAAGCATGTTTGACTCTCCACAGAGATGGGGGAGATATTGTTAAAATACAACAGTATAAGCCCTAGAAGTGCATATTCAAGCCTTAAGCATATCCTATAAACAGTGGGCGGGTTTGCTCATACCCAGGCAAGCATCTATCATCAGCCTCAAAGTCAGCACCAGCACAGCAAGCACCTGGCACAATAGCCACAGGCAGCCTCAGTCCCCACTGGGTCTAAGGAACCATGAAAGTCCCTGGAAACTAATTCTGGGGACTCAAAGCTGAAGCCTTGTGTGCTGTGGTGATAGTGGGTAGGGGATGTTCACTTCTGAGAAGAGGTTTGGGATACTCTGGTGACATTACAGGGGTTCTGGGTCACCCCTGGGTCCCTAGCTTATACTTGAAGCTGACAGATGGGTGTTAGAACCATTACCATTACCCCTGGGCCCTTCACCTCTACCCTCAACTCAGACTAATCTGGGATGTCTGAGAGAGACTGCAAATGCACACTTGGGTGAGGGCACCAGGGGTCTCAGCTGTAAAGATCGGAGGTCAGAGGCAGAGAGCCACAGAGCGATGAGAAGAAAGACAACCTTTTCCCCAAGTCATTCCTTCCTCTTTGGTTTGTAAGACTTATGGAAGTTCTTCACAACTTTCCTGCCTTCCATGGTGTGAAATGATACCATCGATGTTTTCCAGATCTTTTCTCTAGAGATTTTATTATATCCTTGGTGTATGCAATATTCACTCCTACTACAAATGTCAGATTCTAAACAAAACCCTGAAATTTCTCTGATTGGACCAATGGGGTCACAGAACCATGCATGAACCCACAAATATGGATGGGAAATGTGATACACAAATGTGAATAAGATATAATAGCTTCAAGGGGCTGGGGACACAGCTCAGTGGCATAAGCACCTGCCTGGCAAGATATAATAGCTTCTGATCAAGGTATAATTTAAATCACACCCATATGGACAATGGGAGATTGGATACTTTTTTGAAAATGGAACAGAGAAATAGATGCTGGAAGGGCATCTAGAAATGGCCCCTAAAGGTTCTGGAGATTGAGTATCAAATATTGAGTGCCTATGCAAACTTTTTCATTGAATTAGCAGATTCAAAATAGACTTTAGAGACAATTTGGCCCTATTGTTCTCACCAAGTCAGCATTCCTTTTGAAAGACCCATATCAGAATTTCCAGAGGACACTGTGAGATTTCCATATGTAACAGACAGGGACAATAGTTCTTTTAAAGATTAAGAAACACTGCCAAATTATACCATGAAAAACCTTCCACAACAATATAATATAGTACCCAAGAATTTGAGCCTTTGAGGTTAGATAGAGTTGACTCCACAGCCCACTTCTGTTACCAGCTTCTTGACCTTGGGTTACTTCCCACTCTCAGGAGTGTCTTCTGCAAAAAGGGAGAGAGAACCCCCATCAGAAGGTCTCTGTGACTGAGACTAAGGTAAAGTGCATGGTGTGCCCAATGCATGCCTTGAATGTGAGAAATGCTCCACACACCTCTGATTATCATCAAGGGTTGAGCACTTTAATCACCTGTGACAAAGAAAGAAAGGGTCGAAAGCACTGACACTGTCAAATCTGGTCATTTTATAGATAAAAAGACTGCAGTGAAAACTGGAGAATAGGGTTCATGACTGAAGAATGGTTGAGGCAAAACAAAAACATTCTCCCATTCAGAACACACCTTCTGGTCATTGATTGGCTCAAGGCTCATGACTCCCTGTGAATCCATTACCAGATCACATGCATGCCTCATCTCACACCAGAAAACCTAGCATTGTATCCAGAGTAAAAATGGGATCCACAGAGATTCTCAAGAGTTGGTGTGGTTGGGGGTGGAGAGATGGTCCTTGAGGCATAGCGAGAACTTTTCAGCAAATGGACTTCTAAATAGTTGGCATCCCACCAACTTTCTCCTGTGCTCCTTAGCCAGGTTCTGTTGCCAACTGTCGTTATTGATGTGGCTGGGAAGAAAACTACACAAGTACCTCTCAGGTTCTTAAAGCCACAGCTGCAACAGCCAACAGCAGTTTTCTCCGTGTTGGCCAAATGGCTTCAGTTGGGTGATCCCCTAATGACACGGGGCTCCTGAAATAAGCATCTCTCTGTAGGCATCAAAGTGCACTATCTACATCAGTTTTTTCTTCTCTACCACAGGTGTGTATGTACACACAGACTCACCACATAAACACACCTCTCCACACAGCTTCCCTGCATGTTTTGGTTCAAGGTGAGCCACACAGCTTGGCTGATGGCAACATTTCTTTGCTGTAGCTGTACCAGGTCATAGACTGTACTCTGTTCGGTATTCTCAAATATGCCCTGTTGCTCTGATATGTTCATTTCCTTTAGGGTATCTATCAAGGCTTGCGATTTTTGCATGGTGAACAATACAATCCAGGACACTTTTGACAAGACTATTTATAATGACTTGCTCAAAGAATCATATAGAAAGAGTGAAGGAAGTCTGTCCATACAGTACAGATTGAAGATTCCAGTTGAGGGTTTGGCTCCTAATACCCTGCATGAGTCCAGGTAAAGATCTAGAGCTCATAACAATGCCTCCCACAAGTCCAACTAGAGGCCTAAAATCCATATTACAATGTATCATGCAGGCTTGCTTCATAGATCTACACTGGGAAGGCCCAAAGGTCAGTGGTGAAAGCTAGAAAGTTTATGCCAGTGCGATGAAGGATCTGTGCTAGCAGGTTAAGGAATCTGAACTGCAGCCAGGAAGCAGCGCTCAAGTTAAGATTGGGAGTTCTCTAAAAATGTACCACAGCCATTCTCAGTAACAGTGAGGTCCTGAGCTCCTCCAGCAATGAGCAAAGCTGAGTTCCTACCAGGAAAGCCAATGTGACAAGTTTCTCCACGAGCAGCGCACCATCTTCCCATCCTGAGTCAGGAAGCAATGCTCAAGGTGAGGACCAGAACTCCCCCAAACTGAACCATAGCAATTCTCAGTAACAACAAGGGTTCTGAGCTCCTTGTCTTACAAGAACAGCCATGTACATCAGGACAGCCAATATGACAGGGTCCTCTAGTAGAATATCCCAAGAGAACCAGCAGGTTCCAATAGCTCCAACAGCTTCTTCAAACAGCTTCCCTAACAGCCTCTCAACAGCTTCTCCAGTTCTGCCTCTGGTGGTTGATACACTGCGTCAACCTGAGATGTTTGAAGCATGGCCGGATCAGCTTGGTGATACCATGCCTTGGGATGTGTTGGCCATGCCCTAAGGGCCCACCTTAGAGTGTCTCAGCACAAATAAGGTATACAAAGGGTTTAAGAAAGGCTTCCCTCCCCCCAGGCTCCCAGCCTCCAACCCTGCTTCCTTGGAACAGTTCCAATCTTTGCAGCAGCCACCACCACTTTCTTGGAGGAGCTCTGGTCTTCGCAGTCAGCGTAAAAGAGAGAGAGGCTTGATGGATACCACAGCTGCTGCTCCTCCTCTGCGCTTTGTTGTTTCCTGCCACCATGAACTGCTGTTGTCTGCCTCGGAGCCAGTGGAGTATGGACTGAAACCTACACTCACTGAGCTAAATAGACCTTTCCTTTCTCAAATGTGGGTGTTGGTATTTTGTCCCAACAATGAGTAAAAAATAACTGAGACAGCCTCTTATGCTGCCAGCAACAATCCTCAGGTGGGCCTCCCACACCCAGCACCATGCTAGTTCAGTTCAGCTGAGTGTAATAAGTTGATCACCAGTTAGCAATCCACCATAGTATCCCTGTCACCTATATAAGTTTCCCAGTTTTCATGATCAACACTTAATCAGTGAACACTTTCTGAGAGTGCAACATCATAGTGAATGTGTCTGCTGTTTGTCTATTATATATACAATTAATGCACCACCATTTAATGTGCTAGTGTACTGTAGAAATTTTGGTAGAGTAAAAAATTTTAAAGGAGAAAAGACAAAGGTGAAAATTATAAAATATCTCTTATAAATACAAATTTTCAGCCATTAACTGAAAGAATGAAGGCAGTGTTATTGTTGATTATAAATGCTTCATTGCTTTAAAAAAATTTTAGGTTAGCAGTTTTTTACATACTTTTGAAGGTCAGGTTGAAATTATGCTTATTTTGTCCATGGTTTGGGGGACTTGACAGGCTGTGTGGTGTCCTAAAGTAAAGAAAAGCAAAAAATATACATTATTGGTCACACTTTCTATACATCAGATTCATTTTTTATTCCCATTTTGAACTTTACAAAGGATTCTGTGGACATTTGCCTATTAGATTTCCATTTTCCACCTATTGATCAATGGCTTTTGCAAATAAATCAGAAAGCTTGGCATTTTAATATTTTGAATAAATGTGTTTAGAATGCTTTAGAATTTGCTTGTTTTTATAAGTTTTTTAATACTTTAGAAAATTCTGTTTCTAACTCTTCATAGAACATAAATATGATAGAATTTATAAATGATACAAAGACATTATTTTGGGCAGTAACATCATATAATGGTGGAAATACTTCAAATGTCCATATTTAAATGCACTTTGGTCTCAAGGAAACCTCTTAAAAGCAGTTGCTTTCTCTCTCATTAAAAATGTCACCTTCACTTTGAAAGGGCAGATTACAGATTCTTCCTTTTTTTGAAAATATCTAATAGCAACAGCTACCTGTCATCATTATAAAGGTCAGCAAATTTGGAAAACTTTTAAAAAGAAAAAAAAAGAAAATTATACCTCTCATTATTAAGTTCAACAAAAAAACTGGAAACTGTGTAGCACAAGGTCACTGCCCTTCTTATCTCAAAGTATCCAAAGATCTTACCACTCAAAACATTATCCTCTGCCAGTCCAGGCAAAATGCTGTGTGGCCCATCAGGGGAAACCCAAGGAGGAGTCTTTGCAGCCTACAGATGTGTGGAGACTCCCACTCTTTCCTCAGGAGCCCCCACATACCCTAGGAAGTGCATCACTGATCAGCAGATGGCTAGGAGTAACAGTGCCACTTCATTTACACACTAGAAAAGCTTAGCTTCTTAGTCATTTTCCAAAAAAGCAAATATAGCCTCTTATGTTTCTTCGCATTCTCCAGTGGACATCTGGTAATTTGGAGAAGGAGGGATGGAGCCCTCTATGCCCCCTGTCCATTTCCCATTCAAAGCTAAAAACAACTGACATTTGTTGAACATTTACTATGTACCAGCACAGATCCACATTCCTTAGACACATTCACTTTTCTGAGTGTCCCATGGAATAAATGTCATCATTATCCTTGTTTCACAGTTGGGGGACTAAAGTACAAGGGATTTGGCAACTAACCCATGTTTTAAAGACTAGTAAGTGGTAGAAGCAGGATTCAAACTCAGGGAGCTTCCGTCT
>NDGN010518523.1:0-14935 GCA_002564285.1 Tympanoctomys barrerae | reverse complement strand
CTCTTGATATCTTCCCAAAGAATTGAAAGTATTTTAGATATGCATGCATATCTATAGCAGCTGTTTGGAATAGCTAAATTTTGGAAACAACCCAAATGCCCATTAACTGACAAATGGAGAAAAAAGATGTACTTTTCTCTACAGCCGAGTACCACACATCTAGGAAGAAGGATGAACTTCACACATATATATAGGTGAATGCATTGACCTTAAGACCATAGTCCTAAGTAAAATAAATCAGACACATATGAGTACGTACCGCATTGTCTCTCTGGTGAGAGAAACTGAAAGTGTAAACAAGAAATAAAATTTATAACAAATATTATGAAAGAGGAAATAATTGTTCAAAATGGTAATAGGAATGGAGGGGAAAGAAAACAATGAGAAAAAAAAGATAAATTGGAAACAAAGCTTTGTAAATAAGGAAGGGCAATGAGGTTGGAGAGGGGAGACCCTTTTCTCTATTTTCCCATTTGTAACCACTTCATGGGTTTGAGTTTAAAAAGAGAAATAAGATGCACAAGTACAGATTCCCTATGATGAATGTGATCATTATGCATATCTAAAATTCACCAATAAATTCAGTTTTTAAAAAATAGGAAGTATTCTAAAAAACAATAATTGGGTTTAGGCATAGTCTTGTTATCATAAGAAGGAACTGAAGGCTAAGAATTTACCTTCGCTCCTCTGTACATCATAGTCCAGAAATGATGATAGCTTTTGTTTGTCAGTTTTCTTAAATAGCATTATCTATCAGTTCAGATGGATGATAAATACAAAGTTAAGCTTTTTAATATATGTGAGGTATAGATATATGATGGATGTCCCTTTGAATTATAAAATAAAGGAATGACTCATTTATCAAGCATTTTGAGGAAGAATATTAAAAATTGTTTTCTGAGTCCCCTTTCAGAGGTTTCACTATACTCATATAGATATGGGAGCTTACAAGTTAGAAAATATTTTGAATGTAGAATAAAGTCTTCTTTAACTCATTTGTCAATGTACTAAACTCCTATTACTAATTTTGAGTACTCTGTTGACACAGGATGTTAGAGTGTGACAAAACTGGCTAAGGAATTAGATGTGACCTGTTAGTGACACACTCTCAGGACACATGCTCAGAACATGCACGTGGGCTTCTCATGAGAACTGGAGCAGGCTTCTTACAGAATGGCCTAGATCCCACAACCTCAATCTAAGAAGTGGGTGGGCACGAGAGGACAGTCCTCAGTGAGTTTTTGTCACTGTGCTTTCTTCCATGGTGCCTCACCCTCCTGCTGCAGTTTGTACTCCTTTTATTTCTTGGACTTCACTCTGCAGAGCCCATTCCTTGCTAACATTTGCACTTATCTTGACCAATTCTTTCATCAGGACAGAAAAGACATAGAAACCACCTCCAAAAGGACACACCAGCAACCAGACTCAGTAACTCAGTAACATGTTTGCCTTAGCCAGCCAGGAGTCCAGCTAAGGCACTTTAGGCACGTTTTGTTTGATTGTTTCTGTCTAAAATGCCATGATTGTTTTTTCCTTCCACTCCTTTCTCTTCTCTGGGCTGGAGAATTTATGAGACATTTCTCATAGTATCAGGAATTGTGTACTGCTTTTCCCACCAGGTGCTAGTAGGGAGTGGAACACACACAGGGCCTGGTTTCTTGGTTATTTGTTTGTTTGCTTGCTTTTGTTATTTTCCTCTTAGGGGGTAACAGGCTGGCAGGCCCACCTCACCATTACCTCATTCTTTTGTTTCATTTTCCCATTCATGACTCTTTTCTCTATTTTTCTTATTTGCAACCACTCCATGGGTTGGAGTTAAATAGCCACAAAGCCTGTTATTATGCCCTTTTGTCCTTGTGTCCCTAATTTGCTGTGATATTTTGCTACTATATTGGGAATTTGATAGCCTGGATGAGTACCTGCCTACACCAGGTCACTCCTTATTGTGTTCAAATTCTCATTTGTGCTTTTGCTCTCTCAGGATATTATTTTGCCTGAGTTAGTTCACCTCTTCACCATAGTGTAAATGCAAGAGGTATGTGTCTCCATTGTGCATTTAGGTTGAGTAAAGCTATCAAGCAGATTAACATGTCTAAGGGAGTCTGGGCTGGGGGGAGAGACTCCACCCTGGTCTCATGGAAACTGGAAAGGCTAAGTGGAGTCGTCATGTTGGTGGGCCTTAGTATGGAGGCCAAGAGCCTTCAGTAGGATTTTCTTATGTGCTTTCATGAGATGCTGGCTACATCCCAGCTTCACACACAGATATCTTTCCAGTAAATAGTTGAGTCTCATAAAGGATGCTTTGTGGGGCTCCTGGGGTCTCCTTCTTATGCTTTGGACATCTTTGTAAGAACCTAGGATCTACTTGTCTCTCTTTACAAGCTCATAATAAGTCAAGCAAACTGTATAAACCATGCTCTGCAGATTCTACTGGGCCTTAATCTTGATTAATGTGAAAGGTTTGACCTTTCCACTTGAAAAATTGAACAGTTTCCCTACTACTACAATATAATTTGGCTTTAGTATTAACTAGGAAATCATAAGGGATATGTATGGAATAGTAACTTAGATTATGAGAATATTTTTCAATTAAATTGTTCTAGCTTTGAACAGGAAATGGAGTAAAATCCTTCATTTTCTGGATTTGTGACCTATGTCACAAGAAAAACCCAGGAACTATGACATTTAGTGTAGTTCCTGAGGAGGCGAGAGATATCGTTAATGATCCTGCACTCAGATCCCCACCTGTATCTTAAGGGCATATGAGTTTTTATCCTTTGTTTAATGAAGAAACTTCAGATGGGTCCCTAGGCACCTATGACTCAATTGTTGGACATCATGTTTTCTCTGTGTTCAACCATCACGATCTGGCAAAACAATCAAAAGTACAAAGCTAGAATTATAGCTGTTGCAGTTGGCACTGCATTTAACTTGCCCAGGTCATCTAAGGGAAAACCCAGGGGCAATCATGGTTCCAGGTTTAAGTGCAAGAAGTCTGAATACTGGGCATACAACTATAACTAGCCACCATCTCAACCCTGTTCCAAATATGACACAGCCAATGTGTTTGATTCATGGCTCTAGAGGATTGATTGTCCCTGTTCCCAGAGAGGAGATAAACCAGCCCAAATCCTCCTTTTTTGCTCTGAAGTTTTCTAAGGGAACTTACAAGGCCTCAGTCCATGGACATCATTAACTTTGAGGAACTCTGAGTAACCCTGGATGGCATGAGTGAGCTAATTTAAATCTGTTTGGATTTATTTCTCTAGAAGGCCCTAGATCTACAGCCACTGTTGGGGTTGAGGGTATCCATAATTTAGATTCCATACTGCTGCTCTCTTGTGTCACTTTTTTTTTCTTTTTTTTTCTTTTTTTTGCATTTGCTACATGGTCTACAGGGACTACAGAGTCTCACTACATAGATCGGACTAGTACTGATCCTCTTATTTTCAGCCTCCCAAGTGCTGGGATTGCAGGCTTGTACCACCACACCAGTCTCAATCACCATCTCAGTGTGTCCTATAGGAGGAGTTGACATGACACACTAGGAATCGAACCCCAGCCATTACGCTCTGCCTAAGCAGGCACTTTAGTCTGCTGAGCTATTGTTGTGTCACTTTGAAGGCCAAATGTTTAACCATGAGTTTGTAATTGTCCCACTTCCTGGCTCCATTGCTAGGAAGAGATTTCTTACCAAAATTAGGGGAACTTCTCAAATTATTGTAAAAGTCAAACAGATTTTACCTGTTTGGGACTATAGTAGGTCTCTCTAACCTACTATAATTAGCCAACAGCTGGGTCCTGTCATGTAGTATAATAAGATATCTGATATAAAAATATCCTCTTTTCTTCTGCATATCACAAAAGAGAGATTGCTTTGTATGTCTTGATCTAAAGGTTAGGATAATAATCCTGTCCACTGGCGTACTTTTCAGAAGTATAGTATGGCCATCCTGCCCAAGGGCAATAGCAGCTATAGCTACAGTAATAAAGAAAAACTTTAGGACAGAAACTAGAAGTCTTGACTCCTTATCAGATCAAAGCAATTCTTGAGAATCACGGTTACTAGTGATTTACAAGGAACGGCTTGTCAAAATCACTATATGGTCTTGGATACCACTGAGATTATTATAATAACTCGTGCTATACTTAATCTTGCCTCTTTGATCACTATGGGGCCAGAAGTCAGACACTCATGTAAACAAGTGATTTCCCAGACCTATGCCAACAGGCAAAACATCACTGACCTGCCTCTATGATCCTGAGGAGGCATGATTCACTGATGAAAGTAGCTTTGTCCAAGAAGCACAACAAAAGGGAGGTTTTGTAGATGTCAGTTCACCACAGGTCATTGAAACAAGACCTCTTACCCCAGGGACCTCTATTCAAAAGGCAGCGCTAATAGCTCTCACTCTAGTATTAATATTAGGAGAAAGCAAAAAGCTAAATAGCCATTTAGACTCCAATTATGCCTTTGTGAGACTACATTTCCATGCATCCACCTGGAAATTAGGAGCTTGCTGACTAATAAGCGATGAACTATAAGGCATGTGGAGGAAATTGCACAACTCCTAGGGGCAATCCTGCATTCCTGTAACAGGAAGCCCAAATGTCCAATCAAAACTCACCTGAAACTTTCTCTTTTTCCTATTATGAAGTCTTTCCATTCTCTCCCTGGCCTCAGGTCCTTGGCAAAATGCAAGTGATGATGTTTGACTCCTTATATAGAAAGTATATTAGTCGGGCTTTAACTGTTAATACAAACACATGAACTAATCAGCTTTTCAAAAGAAAGGGTTTTATTTTGTCTCAGCTTTGGAGGTTCAGCCTCTAACTGTTTGGTCCTGATGCTTGCAGCCTGAAGCTGCACCTGATGTCAGATCACACATAAAGCAACGCCCACCATGTCACAGGAGAAGGAAGGAAAAAGAGGAAGAGACTAGAGCCCATGGCAGAGCTCCCCCCAGTGGTTTCACAACTTCTCACTAAATGTTAGTTTCTGAATATAGCCGCAAAGCTGAGGACCCAACCAAGGTCTACACAGACCTCTGTGTGTCATTCCAGAACCCAGCTCTAGTGGCACACTCTAAGTCAGTTCCTTGTGTGTTTCTCATTTTGTGAGTCTTCACTTATTTTCTTATCTGCCTGTCACTGAAATAAATAATTTAGGTAAATCTCCAAGGGAGGAAGTGAGAAGTACGGAAGAGCTCAGACACGAAGAGGTGAAAGACACCTTTTTAATTCTGCATCACAATCCTTCATCTTTATTTATGAGGCAAGCTGCATCTCCCTGAAACAAAGTTCCTTTTACTTTAAATGACACAGAACAACATATAGACTAAAGTATTTTCTTCTTCTTCTACTTTTTTTTTTTTTTTCCATGGGTGGTTCTGGTCAATTTTTCAATTTTTGTAGTTGTTTTGAATTGTCAGTCACTTAGTTGACCACATAATGATTTTTGTTTCCTCAATAATAAAAATAACAATAATGACTTGGAGTACAGGAACCATGATTCACATGGAACAGTTTCAGATTCTCTATTAGATTACTTTAAGGTCAGCGTGAGTCAGACAAACCTGTTCTTAATGTAATGGTAACAAGGACTCTCCACCCTGTTTCTTCGCTATTTCTTCTCCTCCCAGGTCTCTTTTGCCAAGAAATCTTACACATCTCCACCTCCACTGCTGATAAGCAAGTCTCAGTCAGGCTCTCAGTAACTTCAGAGCAAAAATAATCTCTCATAGTTTCCTTTGGATTTGTTCTTCCTAAACATACAATTTAATAAAATGCTCTCCATTGATAAAAAAAAGTAGATGTTAGAAATTAGTTACTTTATTTAGCCTGGCACTTGAAGATCACTGAACCAATAAAGGACTTTCTCAGAGATGCAAATCATCAAGGCCATCCCTGGACATCTGACACCAGAAAACCTGCCAGAGAAGCCCAACAATCTGAGGTTCAGCATCTTCCGGTAAATTTAAAGTTTAAAAACAATTGTTTTGGGTCTGGGAATGAGAAGTTGTAATAGCTCTGTAAGCTAAGAATGAGTTTTACTTTTAGAAATTCAAAAGAAGGATGATGATTTCTTACATGCAAAAGCCTAGGAAATTCAAATTCAGTGTCAATATATAAAATTTTATTAGAATGCAACTTCACTCATGTCTACAGCTGCTTTCATGCAACTGAGTAATTGGCATCATGATCAAATGGCCCATATAGCCTAAAACATTTTACTCAGTGAACCTACAAAAGAAAAAAAAAAAGTCCTCTATTAATGAAGCATGTGATGCTTAACGTCAACAATACATGTTGCGATAAGTGCTAAAGTTTCCCTTCTCCTCATGGCACATTTTCACTCATGTGGTCTATCCAACAGGTATGGAAACCCAACGGTGATTCTTCTCAGTCCTCAAATCCTCCCAAGTCAGCCTCATCAGGGATATCTCCTTACAAGAAAAATGTCATGAGCAAAGGATTTTTCTACTTTGGGTGTGAACATTATAGTCACTTCACTAAAAATCAAAACACTTGGAGACATTTTCTGGCATTCTGACATTGCTGACTTGGCTGTAGTTTTCAATGTTTGCTATGCATAAAATTGTATAGAAAGTTTGATAAAATTATAAATTCTCAAAATAAATCCCTGGTTATCAGATCAACATCTCTGGCTTGAGCATTGAGAATAAGCATTTATTTCCATAAGCATTCTGGGTTTTTCTGACTCCGATAGTTTGAAGGACACTTTTTTTGAGTAACAATGATTTACAGGAATATATATATATATATATATATATATATATATATGCAGTCTTGTTATCAGAGAAAAGGTCAATATACTTTAAAAATTTTTTGGTTTAAAAAACTGATTTCCCTAAAAATCCTATGCTTTTCCACTGAATAGGGCTTCATTAACTTTTGTCTAAGGCATATAATCTTGTATTAGTAAGCAAAAGACAGAAAACATTTTGAAAGTATGAATCTAAAAAACTCATTTGGATGAATGGGTGACCAAAATAGGCTAAGATTTTAAGATTCGGTAGCCATTCTAATTAGAGTTACTTCCTAAAGTCAGAATGCATCTTTCCTTTAGTTATCTAAGATTTTGTTGTAATTTAGCCATTTCAACCAATAATTTCTGAATGCGTTTAGGTTTTCTTTTTAAAACTAAAAAAAAAAAAAGTTGGTCAAGTTATTTGTGACATTACCTACAATTTGACCAAAGCCTACCCATTGGACCATACACTGTTCTCTCCTAAGTCTTTTATTTCTATTTTAAGTAGTATTTCTGTAAATTTGGTAGTCCAGGGACTTTTTGTGTATTTTCTACCAGAAGTCTTTCATATGAAAAGTGAAAATTTTAATAAAAAATATCAACTCCCAAAAAGAAATATAAGCCTTGAAATATTTACCTTTTCTCACTTCTCTATATTTCTAATTATATTTAACTTTCTAAAAATATTAGTAGCATAAGAACCTTTTCAAGATATCTTTTAGTACAAAGCCTGTTAGTAAGACTACATCATTTACTTGATTGTATATCATTTGACTATGGAAAGAAATGACATTAATAAACTGACATCCTCCCTTTCTGATGACTGTTTGCTAGTACCAGCTGCAATTCTCCATTTATTTTGCATTTTTCAATGGGCTTTTTAATAACTCTCCACAATAAAAACATTTTAGTTCAAATTCTTTTTATTCACACTAGGCAATTGTATAAGATATTTGAGTACCTATTTTCAGTTCTAGATAAGAATCACTAGACAGAGATTTTAGAGTTATTTTGTCACTAAAGTTCTAAGTGGACATAGGATCCCCCACAGCCCTCCAGTACTGGAGCCCATGAACCTGATGTCGTAACGTGAGAAGGAGCTCTTCTGTTCAGCAAGAAGTGCTTTCAACATTTCACCAGTCCTACCCAGGAGAGGGAGTGTCCTTTTGCCTCCTTTCTTCAATCCAGAATGCCTGAGAGATATGATGAAGTCTTCCTGGAAAGTGGGGCACATTGGTCATCTTTAGGAGGCCAGTTTGTTCTGAGTCACTTCTGAAGAAGCAGAAGTTTTATGGCAGAGGGCAGCTGTTTATTATTTTGTTCAGCTTATTTATTTATTTGCTTCATGTGTGCTTTTCCCACTTTATAGCATCCGCCTTCTGAGTGGTTTCCAGAAATTAAAAAAGAAGAGGTTCACAGATTGAATGCACATGGAGAGACGGAGTCCTTATCCAAGACCACACCAGCTGCCCCACCCTGGGACTCAAGTCCACACCCTCATGGTCCACCTTTTTCCCAGGGATCCCAGGGAGCTGCTCATGCCCAAAGGAATTGACTAAGGGAGTGAAATGTATTTTGGTTTCCTTCTTGACTTAAAAAGGAAATACTTGGCCCTCTAAAATTTAAGGCCACATGGGCAGGAGATGCATGTAGCTAGGAGCCAAATAACATTTAGTGTCCGTTGTTCATTTTATGTTTTAGAAAATCCAAATCACTTTTAATTATTTTTATTTTATGCTAACAGGAAGAGGGGAAAATAAGATTTTTGTTTTTAGAAATTCATTCCCCTGAATCTCATTTTTCATTTATTATATTTCCATTTATCATGGTGTTTCCCCAAAAGCCAAGCACTTCCAATCTGCTTTTTACCCAAGAGAGCAATCTAATCATATCACTCATATAAAGAGGTTATATTGTGACTTCACAGCCCATGTATATGCGCTGTTTTTGAAAGGCTCATACTGTAAAGAATGAAGAAATGGCTACAAATCAGACAGAATTTGATATCTCTTTAAGATAAAATTTGTTTGTATGTAACCCATTCCATTTGTTAAGTTTAAGATCTGCTTGGCTCAAAACAAGGTTGTACAGCCATCAGCAGTTTGTGAAGCAGGTCCAGATAGAGAAAATGAGGCATTTATACATAATGGAGTAGTATTCTGTCACAAAGAAGGATATACTTGGTGTTGGAGTTATTTGTAGGAAAATAGATGCACCTTGAGCCCATAATGTTAAGTGAAATATACGGGACATATCACATGATTTCCATTACATGAGATTCCCAAAATATGAAAGAAAAGAAAAACTAAAACATAGACAGTGGGAAGTAGGGAGACAGATCATGTACACATAAGAGAGTGAGAAGTGGAGGGAGAGGAGCTGGAGTGGAGGGAAGGATGCAAAAAAGAATTAAGATGGGATATGCTCATGTACAATTCAATTCCTTACTGCAAATATAATCATTATGTACTCCAAATATATATTAATAAAATTGAAAAACAAAACAAAAGGCTGAAGCCTGTAAGACTCAGCTTGTTAAGGTTACAGATTGCTTGAAATTACTGGTATAAAAGATTTAAGCATTTACTTCCAATCTTTAATGTTGATGGGATAGACACAAACTCAAAGACTTTGAACAAGTTTAAGTCAGTAGCCAGTCGAGCTAGCTCATTGATGATGCATCGCATCCATTTCCTCTGCTCTGTGGTGATGTATAGCAACCACCGGCTCCTTTCTGCTCTGCTTAATATTGCGTTCAGTATGCTAATGTCTAGACCTGAGGACTAGAAGCCACTCCCTTTGAGAGGTTTGATTTTTACCGATAGGAGTCCTCTTGTCATAAAAACTTTAAGCTTGTCACTCTATTCCCAACCTAGGATCTGTATCTTTCATTCCCAGTTGGGTCCTTCACCCCTTCTAGAGTGACAGCATATCTAGTGTGAGGCCGTGACAGCACAGACTCCTAAATCTCCTATGCAGGAAAATCAGAATATGAAATCTCAGCACCTGCAGGCCACTGGGCCTGATTGTTTGATATTTTCATCTACTGTTACCCTGTCATATGTCTAACTGGCTGCATTCTGCTTGGTAAAAGAAACAAATGCCAAGAGGACAACTGATGCTACTATAGGCTTCTAATAATCATTATAGGTATGAAATGAAACTGTTAATGGATGACTCCCAGATATGGCAAAATATTCGCTTCTGAAATAGGATCTTAAAAGTGAATATTTTCCAGTTAGAAATACTGAAACTACAGAAGGTTAAACTAAATTCACTAGTACCATAAAGTCACTATAAATGAAGCCAGGATTAGGCTAAGGCTTCCTGATTCCAGAGCTAGTGTACTTTCTATTATGAGTTTTATTTTGTTCACTTATTATAATTATAAGTTTTTTTGAAAAGGAGGTTGTACCGTATGGGATGTTGTTTTGATGAATTTCCAAACTTATCATAAGCATTCCTTACAGACTTTATAGATCATAGATGCCTGCTTAGGGAAACGGAAAGAGGACTGGTCACATGCTTGAAGATTTTACTTACATAAATAAAGCTAAATACACCAAAATTATTTTTCACAGTTCCTCTCCTTTTTCTTGTACTTAAACAATGCATATTTGAAAGCACTTTCCATAGAATAATCTCTGTTTTTCTAATTCTTTAGTTATTCCCATAACTCATACTAGTTCTAGTTTTTGTAATTATTTATCTAGCACCAAATCCCCTTTTCATAGACCATAATTGGCTCTCCGTTTGGTTAAAGTATAAAGGTCAACATCTGATCATCCTGCCACCTCACCCTTTGCCCCCAAATCATACCATCACAAAGAAATGGAAGAAATTTGATGTTCATGATGATGAGACGTAGAGTAGTTAGGGTACTAGCAGAAGAGGTAACAGAATGCTTTTTTTCTGTAAGACTTTCCATGTTAAGTATACCCAGGAATTTTTCTCAAACCTGATTAAAATACTACAGTTCACCTAGGTTTTCCTTTTAATTTAACAGAAGGAAGTGATTCCATTTGATTGGGCTTACAATGTTGGCTAGATTTAGGCATGGACTAAAACAGACCCAGACCCTTGCCTCACTGGGTGGAGAGAGGCACATTTGAGAACAATTTAGAAAAAAAATTCAAAAAAAGATTTGGGAGGTAAGAGTTAAGTTCAAACAACATAAGTTTTCTTTATTCTGTGTGGATTTTAATTCATCATTTTAAATAGCTAACATTAAAGAAAGAAAAGTACTTCACAAATTATTAAGCTCTACTTATCAGGGAAGACCATGAAAGCAGATATAAAATTTGCAAGACAAATAAATACATTATTGTTGCTGAATAATTTTTGTAATAGATAGACTACGTCTCTTTGAGGGTGTAACATTAAAATACTAATTATAGTAGAACATTTTTAATTTCTTTCTGGTGGAGTTTAACAGTTTCTGTTGCTTGCAGAAGGAAATTTTTGTAAATGATACACGTTTTCTTCCCATAGAAATAAGCAAAAGCCATCCTCTTCCTTGACGCGGCCTTAAGTCTGCCTGCTGGCCATCAGTGTCCATCTGCAAATGCCACAGGTTTGCTGTCTGCCACCCACCCCAACGCTGGGACGCAGGCCGCACGTGTGCTCATCTTTCTTCTTCTTTTAATGAATTAGAACTGAGTAATAGATAAAGAATTTATTTGCCAGGGAATGAAAACAAGGATATCTGCTTTCAAATAGTCCTTCTACCTGTGAATAAAAGAAGGCATGCCTTTCTTCTTGCCCAGCACAAACACTATTGTTTCCAAATACAAAATGTCCAGGACAAAGAGATATCTCCGTGTTGTTCCCTCCCAGCACTGGGGCTGCTTCTCGAGTGTTTTCTGCAGGAACAATTCCAAGAACTGAACAAGCAGAGTTGGATCTCAAATTTTTCTAGCAAAAGCACCCCAGGGAGAAAAAATTTACAAGCATTAAATAAAGAAAAAAAATAAGAAAAGACAATAGAACAACTTTTTAAAATGTATTTTAGGTAGTACAATTTGAAGGGGAAGTAGTATATCAGATATTATTATTATATTATATTATTCTGTCTCCCAAGTCATTTCTCATTAGTAAATTTTCAGATTATAGAGTTAATCTACTCATAGTCGTGCTAAATCTACTCATATAGCAGCTAAAAATACCTGGAACTATCGAGAAGCTTTCATTTCCTTTTTTTTTTTTTTAGCAATGAAGACCTTTTACTTAGAATGGATTATGTATTAAACTTTTTTCCATGTCTTTGCTAGTTCAGCAAACCTTTGTGCCGAATGTTTTGTGACCATTAGTGCCTTTGATTATAGATTACACCACCATTTGATTTATTTTTTTCTCATGGGCAACATATTTCTTTCATTGAGCAACATTCTGAAACTTGGAAATCCAACCTGTGTTTTTAGTCTTAGGAAAAAAAACATTCATACAGTAAATCCTCCCCAGTTGGACTTGGTATTCCTTCAATTCTTATATGGTTGATTTCAGGCCAGGTTTAATTATGCAGTCACCCTTAACTCAAAGAGGACAGACGAATACAAAAGCACTTTTCATTGCTTGCATTTGATACAGTGGCAGTTTTTTTTTTCAAAGAAGAGGGAAGAAATTAGGAAATGCCACTATTTAGTAATGAAATAATAATCTTCATAAGAGGATAACCATGACTTCAAGCTGTATAGTGTGACCCTGCAAAAACCAAGTACATTAATAATAATAATAATAATAATAATAATAATCTTTAGATATAACTCTAGAGGACAACAATGACATTTTTATATAAACTGGAGATCATTTAAACTGTCAATTTGGGTAGAACCTCTTATTTACCAATATGCTGCAAGAAAAGATCCATTTTAAAGTCTTTTTTTAGTCAGGAAATAAAGATCAGTCACCTGACCAGCATATTGTATGATTAAAACAAAAAGAACAACAACCAAAAAGTCAAGTACCTTCACACCACATCTAAATGCATTTTTTTCTCCTCCATTAAATTGTGATCATTTTAAACAATTTCCAAGGAAATGCGCTTTTACACATCCTGAATTGCTCATCTAGTCCTTTTCCTATATTGCACTGCTCACATCCCTTTCTGGAGGAAATTCCCTCTCACAAGTGCCGTGTCACTGGGATGTGTGTATATTTATGTAACCCTGGTGGTTCTGTTTCTTCTAAGGCAAACTCCACGGCACTGTTTCCTGAACTGAATTCTGTGGTCTCCATTAATATTAATTTCACATTCACAAAAAGCAAAATGCACTCAAATCTCCCAGGCCTTTTCCACAGAATCTTTATAACTGACAAGCTCTATTCTGATTTAGGGGTTTACGAGACTCCTTGAATTTCCTGGAAAATTCAGCAATGTAATGAATTGGTCGAATGCTTGCAGGACAACTGTTCCCTTCCATATTGCCGTGTATTTTCTCTCTATTAATGATCCAGAACAAGGATAAATCAGAGATCCTTAGCTCTGGCTAGAAGAAATGTATTCTTCAAATAAACAAGTAGGAAAGTTGAGTACTCCCAAGAGCTGAGACCCCCAGGATTGTCTGGCACATTTGAATGACCCAGAAAGGTTATGCAGACTTCTTGTCTTACACAAGCCTAGGAGGTACGCTGGGAACAAGGACAGGGCTGACAGTCCCGGCAGGCTTGCTATGCAACCCAGAGATTGCCCTCCAGGTGATAATGTGCTGGGACCTCACATATCACAATGCCTATAACCAGCAGGATCGAGGCCACAATTTGTGATCTATGGGTCTTATGGTGACATGAACTGGGTGTCTGCTCCTTGCTATACGTGAACTTGTGAGAAGGGTGAGGGGTTCTCAGCGAACGACTTGTTAGTCCACTTTCTCCTCTGTAGATTCTGTGACAGAAAGTATATGTCTATACATATCTCAGCACGGCTCAGACCTTTAAGTAAATTGTAAGACCACTTACCCTTAAGCGATATCTATATATCAAAGTGTTCATGGGTTTAAGGAACATGACTGCTAGATTTCCTTTCGCTTTGCTACAAGTTTGACTATCGACTCTTGCCCCATGTATTTTAAGAGTTTTCTAAATGACTCACTTACTAGAGATGTGAGTAAAACAGGACATTCTATAGGAAAAAGCTTAACAAATGCTTGTCTTAATTATTGTCCAAACATATACCATTTATGTTTTTACAGAAGTTACTTAAACATTTATGAAGGATTCTTTTTGTTGCTTTGTACCAAATTTCTTAGAAACCCTTTCTTTAAGGTATTAGACTGATGTCTTCATTTTCTGAAAATTTGTGATCTCAATACTGAAAGATTTCTCCTGAATCCTTTTTCATTACTCATATATAGTTGATCATGTTAAGAGGCTTGGAATTATTTGGCCCAGGTTCCATGTCTCATGATTTCATGCAAGGCAGCAGAAAACCCAATTATTATGGTATTTTGTTAAAAAATAATTCTCATTTGATTTCAGGATTGGGTGGAGCCCAGGGTGTGCCTATTTTGGTTCCTGGTATAGCCAGCTTTCTTCAAAATCCATTTATTAGATATGCACAAGGACAAACGTCCTGAGTACTAACGTAGTGATTATTTGGGGCAATTGCAACTTTGGTTTTAATCTGTTTGGAGGCAGACTCAGAAGGGAAACTGGATTTTTAAGGCATCCTGTAAAATTACCTGTGAAGGTATTAGGGTTTCAGAGCAGGGTAGAAGAAATAAGGCTGATGCTGTTCACCTAAACTTACGCCTATGTTTTCATGGAGCCCCAGTAATGCCTCACTGACCTTTAGCCCATTTCATGTGAAGACCGCCAGAATAAGCAAGAGCCATAATGAATGAAAGACCAATCATTGTAGAGATGGTTAGTATTAGAGTCAAGGTTTTGGTTACCACTGGACAAAAGAAGGTGGCTTTGGGCATGAACCAGTAACTTTTCTTTTTTATTCCTCCTAACCAACAACATACTGTATAGATGGAAAGCATTCTTTCTCTGCTTTTCACAATGCACTATTGTAGAGGAATATATCTATAAGTACTTAGATACTTTCACAAATACATGAAGCAGGGGGCCTGCCCCTTAGCTCAATTCTTTAAGTGGCTATTTCAACAAAGCAGTCAGGCTCAGGTTGCTGTGGTTCTATCCCCACAACTCAAGCCAGCCAAA
>NDGN010518451.1:0-12445 GCA_002564285.1 Tympanoctomys barrerae | reverse complement strand
CTAGGGTCAGGAAGGGGCCCACTAGGGTCAGGAAGGGGTCCACTAGGGTCAGGAAGGGGCCCAACAAGGGCGGAGATGGGCCCTCTAGGACCAGAGATGGGTCCTAGAGGGCCAGAAATTGGTTCACTAGGGCCAGAGAGATAAATGAGCGAGAAAGTTAGGCAGAGTTACTGGCAGTGAAAAGAGGGACACAGTCTCAAGAAGCACAGAGGTCTATGTGTGTAGAGGTGGTTCCAGCCCATTTGATTCCTGCTTGAATTCCTTCAAGTAATTCCTTGATTTGCTTTCCTTGCTGCACTCTGGTTAGAAAGGATTTCACGACCGCACAGGATTTGACTCAGGGTGCTCCTGTACAATCAAGTCCTGAACCTGAGCAGGATGAGGAGGGCGAAGGAAAGGTACAGCAGATAGTGCTTGGACCCTCTCGCCTTGCTCAATTAGATGAAAAAGGGAAAAATCCTTTTAAATGTGAGTGAGTAGTTCCAAGCGGCCTGGCTGTGCCGCGAGGAGGAGGGTGCAGTCAGGTTCGGCGAGGGCCGGTGCTCTGGTCCTGCACAGACTCCGCTGGGCTTCTTCAGCTGCTGCGCGTCCAGCCGGCTGGCCCAGCCGGGGCGGTTGGTGCACACCAGCACCTGCAGTCCTGCGCTCCTGGGCTAGGCAGGAGGGTCGGAGCCGTGGAGCGTCCAGCCTCGGTGTTTGCTTTGCACATTGCTGCCACCGAAGAGTTGTTCACTTCAAAACAGTGTCTATGCTTAAAATCTGGGCAAAACTGAAACATCCAAGGGGCAGAGCCAGAGTGACCGTGTGACGTGAGCAGAGGGGCTCAGCAGCTGGAGCTGCAGGGCCACAACCCCGTGTCTCTTGGGGAGAGGAACTTCGGGTGAGGGAGCCATTCCCAGCACTGAGGGCTCACCAGCCGCGGGGCGATCGCATGAAAGTGGCAACCAGAGGCAGAGCCGCAGGCCGGGAGGTCTCCAGGTCTTGCCTGGTGTCGTCAACGCGGCCTGTACAGGAAGAATCGCAGTTAGGTTCAATCTCCTAAATCCACTGTTCAAGTCACTGCAGACTCTTGTGTCACTCAGTTTGTCATTTTTTTCTTTGACAAAATGTTAAAAGTTACAAATAATTAAAATGGATATACTAGGTTAGAATAGAAATTGACTAGGTAAAGGAAAACACTGTAAGGGGCTTCCAGACACAAGGGTGCACGGCCTCTAGGTGGGGCAGCTTCAGTCCCTGTAGTAAAGTTGCGGGCTGAGGCCTGGAGAGACACAGAGGCCATCCCCCTGGGACAGAGCCGCACAGCGAAGCCGGAGTAGGGCAGTCTTCTGGCTCACTATGAGCACTAACACTAAAAGAAGTTTTCACATTTTCTCCTTAAGGTGACTAAATCAAAAGGCTTTTTCCACCCTAAAGATAAAAAGTTTGCCTTTAAAAAAGTCTCATTTCCTAATGTTTACAATAATGGGGCTATTTTAAAAGATTACTTGGGGCAGCCGGATAGCTCAGAGGACTAAAGTGCCTGCTTAGGCAGAGAGCAGCGGCCGGGGTTCAATCCCAGGTATGCTCTGCTGGCCCCATCCCTGGGGAGCGCTGAGAGGGTGATTGAGACTGGGCATGGTGGCACACTCCTGTAATCCCAGTGCTTGGGGTGCTGAAAACAGGAGAATCCTACGAGTCCAATCTATGTAGTGAGACCCTATAGACCCTGTACCAAATACATGAAAAAAAAAAAGATTATTTAAAGTTCTTTTGATTCCTAATAAGGTTGATTCCTTATTTTAGAGCCTAAATTAAAATTGTTCTTAAAAGGTTTTGATGTTTTACAAACAAACATGCATAAAGTTTTGGACTCCAATCTAAGAGCAGTGGGGTTTAAACAGTCACTGGTTTTGATGTCCCATTTAAATAATGGCAGGCCTGGTGGCGGCCTCCCGGGGTAAGCTGTGACAGCCTTCTCATATTTGAGTCACCTCATCCAACAGAGATGTAGTGTGACCCAGACTGCTCCTGTCAACCCAAAATGGTTTTCAGGCTTTATTTGGGACTATTAATTGGCTTCATCCAGATTTTGGGCTAATTGCCCTCCTGTATTAATTATCATCATCCTTCAGATAAGTGAGATTAATTGGCTTGTTGTCACACATGGGTCACCGTAGGTTAAGGAAGGCTATTCCAAATATAGAATACAGGTTTCCCACTGTACGATCAAAGTTCAATTACACAAAACAGAGAATCAGTCCTGCCCACTTCACTTGCCAACTTATTCCATTAAATGTTTAAAAGTTGCAAAACATGGAGGTACAGCAGTGGAAGGATCATTCAAGTAGGTAAAGCACAAAGCGAATCTGAGGTGGAAGATGTAATTGTGTTTTTTCCAGAGAATGCTGAGTAACCTATTGAGTGCAAGGGTATGCTCTTAGGCTGTATCAGGAAGCCGTATCTTGAGAAGCTGACCACCACGCGGCTAGATTAGACCTGGAGCCTATTGAAGGAACCGACAAAATGGAGGTCCAGGGTCTAAATAGATGATGAGGCAGATAGAGGGAACTGAGTTGAAAATATTCTTAACGCAAAATAAAATTTAAAATATGCATATTAATTATAAATAAAAGATCCTACTCCTTCCAAAATTTTTCTGATAAGAGCTCTGTTAATTGATAAATAACAAAATCTGACTAGTCTATAATTATAAATTTTTAAAAATTATAATGGTTACTGTTATGGTTTGTGTATAGGTGTTCCCCCATTGCCTCATGCAGGAGTGGGACAGCTTGGCTTCTGAGGATTGTGATTGATTATTGATCCAGTGCTGGAACTGCAGATGTGTGTGCTGTGCCCTGCCCTTGGGGTGGGCAATCTGCACTACGAGGTGAGGAGGGGAGAGAGGCCAGCTAGCTGCCTGCGCTGCCGCCACTTCCTTTGCTCTCTGCTCTTTGCCGCCACCACGAATAGCTGCTGATCAGTGCCCTGTGCTGCTCAGCCTTGGAGCCAGCTGAGTGTGGGCTGGACCCTCCAGTAACTGGGAGCTAAATAGGCCTCTCCTTCCCTAATTCTCTTTCCCAGCAATGAGAGAAGAATAATATATTTGAGTAGACTCTGACTTTGTAAAGATGTTTGTTTGTGTGTTTCATGTATGTGTTATTTGTCTATTTGTATGTCATTCCATGAACAGCTATTCTTTTTATTTGAACTCAACAGTTTTTTTTTCTTTTTTGATCATTTCTTCATAATTCAATTTGGTTTGCAGACCTAAAAGAATGCTTTCTCCTGAGTTAACAGTGGGTCTAAGAAACATCAAAATTGGTTGACTCATAGGTCATTGAAATTTTTAAGCTAATTAAACAAAAGTTCCTTAGGGTGGGGAGAAATTATTGGACAGGACCCCAATTAGTGAATGAAGGGGTGGCCAAGCTTCGTTCACTAATAAGGAGTCCCCAGTAATCTCCTGGGGAGATTAGAACTATCTCCTGGGGAGATAGCTTCTTGGGAGACATCCCCAGAAGTTTGGTGATTGGTTAAAAGATAAAGTTTTTCAGAAAAAAATTAAGATTTTCTCATAAAAGATGCTCTTAGTTCAAAACTAAATTAAGAAACATAGGTTTTCATGTGTGTATGGTAATTTGTTGTTAATTTCATGGTATATTGAATGCATTCATGATTCTGGATGTACTGGTCTTCCAAAATGTAAATAAAGATTGCTTGTTGTGAAAAAACTTTTTATTTAGATTTGGACTTCTGCCTTTAACAAAAGCTTATGTGATATGTATTTCACTAAAGGATAACAAGTTAGAAAAAAGCTTCTTATATATATGATAGATATAATTGGTTGTTGTGTCAACATGAAAATTTAAATATGTTATAAAATGTCTTCAGAACTGTCATGCTCCAAAGTTATATATGGTTTTGATTTCTAAATTTCTGTGTAAAACTATGTCATTGTTGTTTGTTACCATTCTATAAGGATTTAAATATTAGAACATCCATGGCTGTTAGAAAGTAACAGTTCTGTTTTATAGCTAAGGGGCTTGATATTCAGATGTGTAGTAATGTTAAGATCAATTCTGGGAGCTTCTCATGAAGCCCTTCCTGCAGTCTGCTGCCCCTCACTCATGGTTGACCTAGACATGCCATCAGGTAAATAGGAAAAAGAACGTCACGGAAAGGAAGTCAGAGAGTCAACCAAAAGCTGCTGTCCAGAGCAGCTGCACACAGCCCACACATGTAGGAGATGTCAGAGGATCATGCTAGTGACTACAGTGTGCTTTGTGTGCTCTCATTGTGTTTCTCCAAGTGTATACCAAGGAAAGCCTTACGTTTAGACTAATGGTTATACACAGAGCACTTCAATGTCTTAAGTTTGATCCATTTGGTGTGTATTTGTATGGTTGAACATATATATGTAAGCAAATTTGTTTTCTCTTGCTAAAGAAAGTTCTGCAGACAGTGGCTTGGACCCGAGCCTAGCCATCGTCTTAGAGTCCAGGGTCAGTGGTTCTAGGCCACCTGGCTGAAGCCATTTGCAGGGGATCAGGAGGCGTCAAGCGAGGCTGAAGTACAAAACTAAAGTAAGAAACATGGTTTTGTGCCGTGCTGCACTTCGCGTGTGCTGAGGCTGTCTTGTCTCAGGGTGCTCCTCCGCGTTTACGTGCTCGTGAGTGGAACCATATTGTGGGATTGTCGGAGAGACAGGAGCGTTTTCTTGTCCCTCTCCACACAAGTTGCTCCCTGTGCCTTGTGTCTTTCTCTTAGCAGTCCAGCTTATTTCTTCAAGATTTCAGGGAGAGGCAAGTTCCTTCGTAAAGGATGCTGCTGATGACATCATACCTGCCTGGAACGGTATTTCTTCTGATGAAGTCAAGAGACTTTTGTAAGGGCTTCCAGGGACACCTGTGTGTCAGCTAAGACACAAAGCTGTGCTGCGGGCACCCCATCAGCTTTGCCAAGTGGCACTGGAGAGAATCGAGGCATAGGTTCTGCTCACACTCAAGGACCAACATGACACAAAGCGTAGTACCAGCGGCCAGGGCCTGAAGACATCTTATGATTCTGTCAGTCACTTTAGGAAGAGTTCGTTCTTGAAAAATATGCAATATGTGACACTTAATTTAAGATCATTCAAAGAAGCTCATAAAGTATCAAATAGGACAGCTGCTAAAGGACAATGGCAAAAGAAACTAAATATAATGACTGGCCTTCCCTGCTGTGAGAATAAGAAGGATCTTTCTTCTGCCTAGTAGATGCCACTAGTCATCTACTCTATATCTTCTAGTTAGCGGTTGATGCTTTTACAATCAGAGAGCTTTTCATTTACACTCAGAATGCAAACCCTGGAGCTAGGGGGCTATTTCCCTGAGGTTGGTAAGCCGTCTCTCCAGGACAAACAGTCCACACTGCACATAAATTTCTCTAAAGTTGGAACAAAATAATCTTACTTTGTTTCTGTTGTTTGGCTCCTGCCAGCTTTCAAGTCTAGTTGCTCTTGGCATCCCCCAACCCGCCCATAAGTAAACGATCTGTTACATTGAAGCCTCCATGCACATTTCTTAGGATCTGGGGGACATTTGGTCCCTGTAGAGAAAGCCTCACACTACATTAGTCCTCTTGCTACCATACCAAAGGAACCAGTCTCTTCAAATGCATGTTGCTGAGTGAAAGAATCCCATCTGAGATGACCAGCCATCATACAGCTCTAACCATAACAGTCTGGAAAAGGTGCAGCCACGACAACGCTCTGTGGTCTCCGGGGCTCGGGGTGGGAGGAGATGAGGATGAGCAGGTGCGAACATTGAGTAAGTTCTCGGCCCCTGAAGCCCTTCTGCATGATACCATAATGATGCTACATGTGTCAAAACAAAAGGACCTAAAATAGAAACCTGCACCCTAATTTAGATTATGAGAAATAATGAGAAATAATGTATCAACAAAGTAAACATTCATCAGCATTCCTATCAACAAGCAACAAATTCATCAAGAGAGAAATTAAGGAAACCACACCTTTCACAATACTATTAGAAAAACTGAGTTACTTGGTAATCTACTTAATGAAGGAAGGAAAAGATCTTTACATTGAAATCTATGATATTCTGTATTAAAGAGGATTTTAGAAAATGGAAAAATATTCCCTGCTCGTGGAAAGAAAGAACAAACATAAGGAAAATGGCTATGCTCCTCAAATTGTTATGTAGATTTAATGCAATCACAATGAAAATACCATAGCATACCCCAGAGAATACAGAAAACATTCCTAAAATGTATTTAGAATTAGAGGAACTGCAGAGTAGCAAAAACAATCCTGGGCAACAAAGGCAGGTCAGGAGGCACCACAATTCCTGAGTTTAAAGCGTACGGCAAAGCCACTGCGATACAAGCATCATGGTACTATACCCTCAAAAACAAACAAACAATCCCAGACACAAGGATCAATGCAACAGATTATAAGATTCACAAACAACTTCGAACATGCTTAGCCATTTTATCTTCCACAAAGGGATCACACAGCTTCACTGAAAAAAAGCTTCTTCAAAAAATCGTGCTGGAAAAACTAGTTTTCCACATGCTAAAGACAAAAATTAGGCCCATGACTCTTACCCTTCACTTAATTAAACTCACAATGTTGAAAATATCTAAACATTAAAAGAGAAACACTAAATCTGCTGGAAGATAGAATAGGTAGAACTCTTGAAAACATCAGTGTAGGCAAAGACTTGATAAATAAAAGCCAGGAGTATATTACAATCAACAACTGGGATCTAATCTTATTAAAAAACACTTTGTACAGCAAAAGAAACCATCAAAAGAGCGAATAAAACACACAGAGTGGGAAAATAATTTGCTAGCTATTCATCAAATAACTAAAAAATATAGAATATATAAAGGACTCAAAACACCAGATTCCCCCAAATTGAAAGACACAGTACAAAATGGGCATTTGAAATGAGTAGATACTTTTTAGATAAAGAAGTAGAAATGGTAATAAATATATGAAAAAAATGTTCAACATCGCTGACCATTTGAAAGATGCAAACTAAAACAATGCTGAGATTTCATCTAATTCTAGAAAGAATGTCTATTATGAAGAAACTAACTGACAACAAATGCTGGAGGGTCAGAGGGGGAAAATGGACCCTTCTTCAGTGTTGGTGGAAGTGCAGACTGGTGCAACTCCTGTGAAAATCAGTGTGAGAGTCCTCGAAACACTCAAACTAGAGATTCCAATTGACCAGCTGTTCCCCTCTTGACATCTCTCTGAAAGAATTAAAAACATCATACCACCACGATTTAAGTGAACCTGTGTTTACAGAAACAAAAATTATAATAGGTAAGTCTTGGAAACAGCCCACATGCCCATCAACCAATGAGTAGAAGGTGATATGACTTGTTACACAATGAGGCACTCCTCAACCATGAAGAAGGACAAGCTCTCGACATTTCTAAGTAAACAGGTATACATTGAGACCATACTCTTAAGTGAAATAAATAAACACACATGTTTAGATGTCACATTGTCCCACTGGTGTGAGAAAGTGTAAATAAGGATCAGAATGTATACCAGGCGTTATAAATATAAATTGTCGTTTTGGAAGGGGAACTAGGGAGGCGGGGAACGGATGGGAGGAAGGCAAAGAAAACCAATGAGAAAAGAAGGGGAAAGGAAATGCTGCTTTTGTAAGTAAGAGGCCAAGAGGGATGAAGGGAGCAGGGAATGGGGAAGAAAGAGAGGAACTGAGACAATCATGCCCAAGAACAAGGTCCCTTTGATGGCACTGAGCATTATGTATACTTAAAATGTACCAACGAACTCAATAAAAAAGGAGCAATGTATCAATGCCAGGTCACCACTGTAGAGACTAGATGGTGCTAGCTTAAGAAGCCAATAGCTGGAGAATGAGGTGGGGGTTTGAAGCGATGCTTTCCATGTTTTCTGCAAATCAAAAGTTTCTCAAAATAAAAATGTTGTAATGATGACGCATTAGGGATACTGAATTTTCTTTTAAATTATTAAAACCAATGCAAATATGTTTATCATATTGAATAAACATTTTTATTATATTCTTAAAAATTGCTTTGTGCACAATATTTATGACTTATATTAATGTTTCAGAAATAATTTAGATAGATCAAATTACTCTTTAGTCTTAGAAATCCTCACCAAAACTTCTCGAATATGCCATCGGTTCCAAACTATTAGAGAAGTGAGAAAACAGCACACAACCAGAGGAGTCTGAGTTGGAGGAGAGTGAAGACAGAAACGCCGTTTGCTCGCCCAATTCGCTGGCATGTTCTCCCTCTTTCCCTTGTGTAGAGGGAGGCAATTAGGACCGAAGTTATATTTAGACGCAGTTCCACAGTAAGAGAATTCATCTATTCCTCTGAGAACATTGATCCTGTCCTTGAATTTCAAAGGTACACTTTCTGTTTTTACAACTTGCCATGCAAATTATTCCCTCTCCATTCAAATCATTTCAATAGGAATGATTTAACTTTTAATGAATTTCCTCCTTGCTACCAGTATGCCTATCCCAGCTGCGAGCTTACGTGGTCTCAGAGGACCCCGGTGGCCTGAGGCCGGTGTGCGGCGTGAGTGTGCGGGGAGCGGCGGAGGCCTGGGCCGGCAGGCTGTCTCGGAGGCGCACAGCAGCTCGCGGGGAGCCAGGTGCACGCGGGAGGCTCCGGAGCCGCTCGGAGCGCGTGTGCGATGGTAGCCGGAGTTTGCAGAACTGCCCGCCTCCGGGCCACGTTCGGCTCTGCTGAGTGCTCTTCACCAAATTAACTGACTGGATAAATCACATCGCAGCTCCGAGCTCAGTGGCCTAATTTGCACGATGAGGGTAGAAGGCCTGTTCTTGGGGTTGAGATGATGTAGTACTAAAATGTGAGCTCCACAAAGCCTGGGCTGTGTTCCTATTTGATTGTCACAGCCCTAGTACCTAAAATATGGCTCATGTGTATTTTGTATTCAATGTGTCCGCAATACTTGCAGTAGCTCTAGATTAGTATGACAGGTTAAATTAGCTCAGGCCTGCTGGGTCCAAGGCAGGTCGGACCACTTACTTTAGAAGCTGTAGATACAGCGCAGTGGTGGAAGCTGGCCTATCATGGGAAGCCCTGGTTCCAATCCACAGTACTGCAAAACGAACAAAGGAACTCTCAGGTTTTAGAAATCCTAAAAATGGTGTCTTAGTCACTTTGCTCAATACTGAGACAAAATACCCAACACTCAAAATTATAGGAGAGCAATTTATTAAGCTCACAGTTTGTGAAGATTTGTTGATAGTGGGCTGGCTGCGAGGGCGAGCAGCAGGCGGCAGGCCAGCGCGGAGGCCGCCCCTCTGTCTGGCCCTCGGGTCTCACCTGGGCTTCTCAGGGCGAGCGCAGCACTCACACCTGCTAGGAGTCCTTCCCAGCGTCAAATTCTTGATCCCGACGGTGCGCGTGCTGGATCCAGCACCTCCGAGAACCCCCACGAAGGATTTTGGGAAGATGTCTAGACACAAGCAGAACAAATGGTCTTTCTTTTGCTGTTCGTGGTGAGGAAGTTAAGCAAATGTAAGTTAAATAATTTGCTAGGCTATGGCATATGACACATTCAAGCCCAACCAGACAGTTTGCTGGTCGATGTAGCAACATCACTAGTGCATGGACTGTGCTAGTGCGCCAGAGCAGCACAGTTAATAAATGTCACACCTGTTGTTAGATGGGAATGACCGAAAGCGTAATGTGTCACTCAGCGACAGTACTGGGTCCATCTAATAAGATGCTAGAAAACAAAACTTGAAATTGCATAGTTATTTGTGTTTGCTTTAAACTATATATTTTTCTGTCTTGTGTACTTTTTAATCATAAAAAAGTTTAGCAAAAGTTCCCACATACATAAGAAAAACTTCTACTCTTATAAACTGAGAGTAATTCAACGTCATTTAACTAACTTTGTACAAACCACTAGACTGCTAAGTCCATCTTCAAATTATGGATCATAAAGACAAATGTCTTCATTACTTTTAAAATGAGAAACAAATTCTACTCTGCATGCAACATAAATATACATGTGCAATAAGTTATGTTACATATATTTTATTTCTTTGGATATGATTCTAAAAATTTTATTTCTTAGTAAGCTAAATTTGTCCTGCATATAAGTGCTGAATTTACAACTATTTTCACCCCAACTGATACCCTCATCTTTTCAATTTATAAACTAAAGTTTGCCAGTGCTCATTGGAAACTAAAGTGAAATAAAAAATTGTAAAAAGTTTGTTAATGTAAATACATTTTGAAACCAAAAGCAGCCTAGCGGCTTCCCCAGACACAGCACTGCCACGTGCAGAGGCGCAAGCCCGCGAGCCGCAGAGAGGCCCACCCGCAAGAGGCCTGCGCAGCTCCCGCCCAGGTGAACTTCCGGGACCTCCCAGCTCTCTTCTCTTTTTGCTTCAATGCCTGAGCTGGTCTCGAATTGTAGTTTACAATTCCTGGTGCTGCCTGCCGTGAACGTGGCTGTGTGGGAGGTGACCGGGCAGGGGACCGTGAGCAGAAGTTATCTGTGCTGCAACATGGTGTCTTTTCCTCCCTTGTGGTTGTTCCTTTCAAGTTATATTGGACATCTGAAGTTAAGGCAGGCCGGAGTACGACACAGTCTACACTCTAGGGCACGACAGGCTGACACAGGGAAAGCACGCAAGTCCCAGGATGGTCTTGTGAGCAGAGCTCTCTGTTCCCATTTGGACCATGGCACTTACTTTTTTTTCAGTCTTGCACTTGTTTAAATTATAAAATTTTGGTTATGTTTGTCCAAAAAGCTTAGTTTACATTATAGATAATATATCATGGAACTAAAATGTGAACAACAACCTCATCACAGCCCTTAGCAAGAATAACCAAGACTCACTGAGCAGATCCCCTGTGCCTGGCATTGTGTCCTGGGTTTAGAAAGCGTGACACCATGTACACTGCAGAACAATCCATCAATATGTTATTCTGAGACTTAAAAGATTATTTTCTTAAGAAATTTGCTCTCCATCATAAGAGGAAATGAGAAAGCTAGGACCAAACCTCAGGTTGGAATGACCTAAAACCTTCTAACTTTAAAGCAAATGAATTCCACTCTCATTATCAAAATTCGTTTAGTACCTCATTAGAAAAGGAAATCTATACCAGCTCCCTTGATTCTACTATTGAATTTCTATTGAAAACAAAGTATTGTCTCATTTTAAGGATTTTGGATTCATCTGTGCTAATGCAATTATTTTTCATTTTGTTCCATTCATTCACAAAGTGCCTATTAAGTACTTACTTTGTGAAGGCTGTTATATTTAGGAAAAAAACAAGCTAGTATTGACAATCCTGGTCCAACCTGGCAGATTTATAAGGCAAGTGTGTGTGAGTGAGTAAATGCATGGCACTACTCTACAATATTCAGTAAGTGATTATAGATTGGGAAATGTGGAGATAATCTAGGGTATCTGGAAAAAATTAATGGATTTAGATTGATAGAAGTTACTTATGTATTAATTTTAATTTACATATAACTCCATATTGATGGGGTTCCATTTGGTGTTTCAATATATGCATATATTGTGCAAGGGATGGTAATTTTAATTGATTGAGAAAAATAATAGCGTTTGCTAAGACTAGGACACAGATTTCAAGCAGGAGGTAAGCAATGCAGAGGAGCGCTTGGACCTAACGCTTCATGTGATGTATCATGTAGTTTCTGAAAAATGAACTCAGTGGCCCTGAAGATCAGTGGAGACGGAGGCTCAGCAAAGGGCAGTCAACACAGTGTGAAGCTAGAGCTGGGGAAAGTGGTGCTTCACGCCAGAAGCTCTGATCATCGAGCAACTCCGTGAAGATGCTACCAGGATCACAAGACTATCTCCGATTTTAGAAAGAACACTTGATTTTGTAGCAGCTGGATTACTGTCCACAGGAGGCTAGATTCTAGGAATAGCAGGGCCTTTATTGATTGTTTGCCAGCATCCACTACATGCTCACACCCTTATAAAGTTGGGAGCACACAACCTACTTTTCCTTGTTCCCTCTTGCTTGTGCAGGTTCCCCAGTTGCCACGGCGCCCGCGATGGAATGCCGAGCCCACTGTGCCCACCGTGTTGATACTCGGCCGACCATCATGGAAGCAGGGCGTAGGCACTGGTGTCACAGCTGTGTATGGGCAGGTGCTGCGGCTCTGCCTCCTTTAATTGGTCCTGCTGATTTCCTTCCTCTTTGGTTTGTGAAGCTTTGGCAAGGCAGGGAAGGAGTGAAGGACAGGGCAGTTCAGGCAGGCCAGGTAGGGGGTGCCCCAGCCCAGGTGGCCCTGTCACTAAAACATCTCAGGCAGGGTCAGACGGAGTTGATTCTGCCTCAGTCTCTCCTATTTCTAAGGCGATCTGGACACTACGCTAGAATTCCTTTGGTTTAGGATGGAATTAACCAAGCGACACCATCT
>NDGN010518440.1:0-10413 GCA_002564285.1 Tympanoctomys barrerae | reverse complement strand
CTCTCTCTCTCTCTCTCTCTCTCTCTCTCTCTCTCAGCCTCTGCCTCTCAAATAAAATGTTTATAATACAGCTAAGGTCCAGGCCCATCCCTTTCCTTCCCTTCCCTCCTCCCCTCCCTAGGATTGTTTGCATCATTCCTGTGCATGTTTTTATAATTTTATTGCATATGAACATTTCCATAAACAATACGAAGTATTGTTTGGGTTGTTTAAAAATATTTGCCTAAATGGTATATTGCAATAGATTCTGAGAATGAGTTTATGAGCAACAACAACATTCTCTTGCTGTGATTCCTATTTCTTATTATAACCTTGTGCCTCTATCCCAGCATCTGGAAGATAACAATATCTTCTGAGTTGCACAAGAAAATAAGATACTGCCAAGTCAAAACACGCCAAATGAAGATGTAACCCAAGATAGATAGTATCTTATACACTTCTTAAACTTCTGTGGTGTAAGAGACATCAGTGACCCAAACATTTCTTCCAACATAGATATATTTTCCCTAGAATCGGAGCTTCATAAATGCCTGATTTGAGAGCCTTTTATCCACAGGGTGCAGTACATCTCCCTTCACATGGCTTGGCACATGCCCCGATTTCACTGCCATCCCCTAATACTTGAATTCTTAAATCTCCTCCCTTTCATACAACTGCTGTCTTCACGGGTGTGGACGGCTTCTTCTAGCACCCTGAGTTTGTACTGTCTGACGCCAAGAGGACCTGACATCACTATCCGTGAAACAGCCAAAACACCTATAGTCATGCGGTTTAATGGGCAGAGACCACGCTCCTGAGTCATTATCAATCCTGTCTGATGGCGAAGGAGCAGAATCAGAGATATCCAATGACCTGGACTCCAGGCTGCAGCTCCCTGTAAGGCCAACACACACACACACACACACGCACGCACACACACACGCTCGCACGCACTGGAAGCTGCTCCAACACCTCTAACTACCCTGACCTTCAGTAGAAGGTCATCCCTTTACAGCTCAAGAGTTAATATTGTGTTATCAATAGCTATGCCACATTAACAGGAATAAAGACCACTCTGACCACACTAGCTCGTACAGTCACTTTAAAACAGCAACTCTATGCAAAAGCTAACCAAAGCATCCCCTCTCGTAGGGTGAAGCAATAGACTACTCAGAACGCCAGAGAGTAACTCTCCTCATCCTTCTCCCAGTAGAATGATGGAAGGACCCATTGCTCATAGCACTTGGCGAAACCACAGCCTTTATACAGCAAACTTTTCAACAGTGAATAACTTACCATCTCCTTTTTCTTGTTCTACTGGTGTAAAATCTGGGCCTACTGCTTCTTCATATTCTTCTGAAAATTTCAGGCAAATGGCAACATATATATATATATATATATATATATATATATATATATATATAAAACCCTGTGCAATCTGAAGGAGAAATAAAATATTACCAGTGCGTCAGAATGGAAGCTCTGGAGTAGAGCCCACTGGGCCTCCATCACAGTGTCTGCTGGGGAAACAGGCAAGTAAAACAAAAGCATGGGATTTCAATTAGACAGACTTGGGCTTGGGCCTTGGCTTTACAACCACTCTCCATAGGACACTGGGCAAGTCACTCCTTTAAGCCACAATGGATCTAGTTGTAAAATGGGAGCAAGGATAGTAACATCACTTTCATGGGTTAGTTAGTCATCAGTGAGACAATGAGTGTAAAGCTCCACAATAGAACTCATTTTATTTTATTTTATTTTATGTATTTAGTACAGGGTCTACAAGAGATAGGACTCATAGTGATTCTCCTGTTTTCAGCCTTCCAAATGCTGGGATTACAGGGGTGGGCCACCATGCCCAGTCTCAATCAATGTCCCAGTGCGCCCCAGGGTCGGGGCCAGCACAGCCCGCCAGGATCGATCCCTGGCCACTGCACTCTGCCAAGGCAGGCACTTTAGTCCAGAACTCAGTACATTTTGAGTATTTAGGAAATAGTCACCACAATTGTTCATACTATTTAAATCTTCAGATCTGGTCATGATGGCACACACCTGCAATCCCAGAATTTGAGAGACAGAGGTAGGAAGATTGTTGTGAATTCAAGGTCAGCCTCAGCTACAAAGTGAGTCCAAGGTCATCCTGAACTGCATAGTGAGACCTTGCCTCAAGAAGTGGAAAAGAAATCTTCGTGATGCTTTTCAGCATTATCTGTTCTGACTCACATTATAATCTGTGTTAATTATTTTTCTCTCACTGCTGAGACAAAATATCTGACACCCAAAGTAAAGATCAAAAGGTTGATCTAGCTCACAGCTTCTGAGGATTTTAGTCCATAATCTGTTGGCTCCAAGGCAGGGTGGCACATGGCAGGGGGACAGCAACTCATGGTGGTGGAAGATACCAGAAGCAACAAGAGAAAAAAGAGAAGAGAGAGCTTCTTTTTCTCCCTTGTATTGTAAGCGGGATACCTGCCCTAGGGCAGGTGTAGCACCACACCATCTCTATGCCCTCCTGTTCCACGGGCTCCAGATGTTTACAAAGTGAGGACCCTGGTCCCCTGCTGGAGTCTCGTAGTGAAACTTCTAAATTTCTCTAATTGACACAATGGATCAACCATCATAACACCCTAGGCCCTAGGGCGTGTCCTCTATACATAGAACTGCTGAGTCATGCAGTTAAGCTTCTAAGCTCCTCAAGTTGACACAATATACCAAGCATGACGCAGTCTCCACCCAAACTCATAGTTTAACTCTTCCCAAAATGATTTGCTTTTGCCACCTCTATATTGTTGTTACTGCTCTGCTCAATACCTGGCATGCTTACCTCTTTCCTCCCTATTTTTACCTTCTTGACTCAGCCTGACCATGTCTCAACCCCTTTGCAAGGCCCATTTCAGCTGTCACACTCTCCAGACAGTCTTCTAAAATGTGAGCTCTCCATGCCAGAGTCCATTGCTTTATCATTTACCCAAAGCTGTAGAGGATGTTAGTATTTTCCTACTGCACTACATATGTTTCAAGGACCCATACTAGGCATGATAGAGATTTCCCTTCCATACTGTGTTATCATATTGCTTGTAAAGTTGTATCAGAAGTGTCTCTTGAGCACAATAGATAAAGTAGTTAACAGCTGGACTCAAGTAGCCATGAGGTTCAATCATAATTTATTGTTCAAAGAAAGTTATTTAAACATCAACTCTTGACATTCTCCTTTGAAAAAATGGGCATAAATGCTGCTGAGCTGCTAATAAGCATCCAGAAAAGAGCAGTCTCGTTCTGGGTTTATTTGTTCAGTCTGTCGCAATCACCTTTACTATCACTGATGCACTTTCACAATGATGCATTATCTATTCTCATGGGTTCTTTTCATTTTTGTTATTCAAACCAGCTCCAGCAAATAACAGAGACCTATGTAACAAAGGCCTAGCCTATCCTCCCTACTCAGGATCAAGCCCAACTTCTCACCAGATCTCTATTTAAACAGCTTCAGTAGTCACATGCTTATCTGGAACTTTCTTGATGAGCAGTGCAAACCATTCATCTCACCCATTGTGTCAACTCTTGGATCACCAACTCTAGGATATGGTCCCTTACCTGGAATAATGGTTCAAAGATAGAAGCCTGACCTCAGCCACTTACAAACCCCTGTTGGTTCCCACGTCCATTCCTTGTGGACACCTCTGAGCCTTGCCAGGGTACATTCACCCCCTTCTCTCACCCAAATGGAGCGGTGTAGTGTAGTACAGCAGATGGACTCTGGAAGTTAGCAGATTCCATTTCTGTCTATAACACTGGCTGGCTGGAGATGCTGGATAATATGCTTCTCCTTTCTAGGCTTTAATTTCTTCATCTGTTTAAGGTAACCAACTTGATAAAGAGTGACTTCTGCTAACGTGGAAAATAGAGGATGTGGGAAAATTAAACCCACAGAGAAAAGCTAGAAAAATATAACAGGCAGAAAAATCTCAAAAATAAAACAAAGCAAATAATAATCGAAGGAAAGTTTCCAGGTCTCAGAAATAGAGTGGGAACTCAAAGGCAAATTAAGAGGTTGTAATTAGGGTGAAATTTCAGCTTGATTAACTTTGAGATCCATCCCAGGAATTGGTGAAGTGCATTTCTAGGTGTATCTGGCAGGTCACGGAGGTGTGGACGTGGGGCTGTGTGTGTGGTCCCTCATCCCTTCTGTTCTGGGCTCTTCCCCTCCTCTTATTCCCCATGCCACCAAGTAAGCAACTGTGCTGGAGCAAGATCTGCCAGCATGACCTCTCTCCCATGGAGCCAGCTAACCCTGACTGTAATTTAAGTCTGTCCTCCTTTAAGTTAGGAGGTTGGGTACTGTGTCTTAGCAAAGAGAGAGCTGACTCGTATGGGAATGATGGGAAAATTCAAAGATTTCCCAGAAAGATCAGAAATTGATACAGACCTTGGAGCCAGCAGATGTATATTTAAAGTCCCTGAAAGACAAGATGCTGAACTTGAACTCTCTGCTGAAATCTAGTGACACAAAGTGCCACTTCACTATGAAACTAGAATTCAAACATTCCTCCCATTGTTGTGACTGTATAAACTGCCCACAAGCCGTGTAATATGGCTAGAAATTAAGATCATAAAAATCATGAGTGCTAAAAATACATATCCCACCAAAAAGCATTTCAAACTAAGAATTTATCACAAAAACTGATTGAAAATTTTAAAAATTCATTTGTATCTAGATGAAGCAAATCCATCGCTCTATAAAGCAGCAAATAAATATCAAGTCATTGGGGTTCGTTTTTAAGTAAGGATGTTTACTACAGAAAATAATTTCTCAACCATGCAATAAACCACATGAGCATAAATTGACAGTTATAAGAAATGGAAGGAATTTTCAATAGAAAATGCAAGATTAAAAAATATGAAAATTACTTTAAAATAAATGCTTTAATATTCAAAGGATTATTACTTCAAAGGAAGCAACAAATACGCAGAATTGTTAGAACATTTTAAAGACTTACAAAAAAATTTTTTAACTGAATAGATGTCTTGATAATGGATACATAGTCCTTAAAATACATATATATGTGATGATGAGGTCTAAAATAGGGTATAGTTCAAGCAATAATAGGAATAAAAATATAGATTTGATGAAACTCAGACGTATCATATGGGGCAACATAATGGAAAATATGGACGATAAGAGAATTGTACAGTGGCGAGACATCCACATGGGTCTAATAGAAATTCTAGAAGAATGCAGAAAGTCAAGGTGAAAGGAATATTGTAATAGGGGATGATAATTTATTCAAAATGTAGGAATCACTGAAATCCTCAAATTAAAGAGCTATTCCTAAGGCTGTAAAAATACAAGAATAAACATATTTCCCAGATATACTAGGGTGTAGCCATTTTCCTACATACCCAAAGTTTGCTGTGCAGTATAAAATATGAAAAATGAATCTTTTAGGACAAAACTTCAAATTCATCTCAAAGAAAATGCAAATTGTTCACAAAGAAATGTCCACCATATAAGGAAGCCTCAAGGCGTACACTATTATCTTCAAAGACCTAACAAAAATATTTTCCCATCTCAACGATGCTCAAAGAAATTGTTATGCAAGGAGGACAAAGTAAACAGATCTCCAACTTCGAAAGGACAGTTTCTTAGGCACAGACCTCATGGAAACTACTTCTGAAGGCTATAATTCAGCCAAAGGAACCTTAAACCCATCTGGAAACAGAGAGTAGAGAGATGAAAGAAAAGAATTTGGCAAACATATAGGTAAAGCTAAAAGCACTGATTATATAAAGAACAATATTGACCAAATTTGATGCGAGTGATTAAAAACAAGTTGAAACTAGGGAACAAGAACACAGCAACAGAGGTTAGATTAAAGCTAAAAATATTTCATGCTTGGGAAATCATTGATTCATTTTGCAGTTTTAAATGTACACCTTCAAAGTGTAAAATAAATATCAAAACAATATAAATAGAATGTAGGACTTCTACAAAGGAGCAAATATAAAGAAAGAAAACATGATTTATCAAATAGAAGATGAAAAGAGAAGTAGAGAAAAAGGGAAAAGAGAAGACTAAGAAGTAGAAAATACAAATAAAATGATTTTTGAAATTACTCATATCTCTGAGTAAAATTGTAATTTCCAGCAGGAGCGGGTAGCAGAACTGTGGGTATGTGTATAATGGAGACGTTAGAAAAAAACAGATCTAAATGTTTTTCTCCTGTGCCAGTGAATGAGATAATAGGACAAGCACTCTACTGCTGAATGGCATACCTCACCCTGATATATACAAGTCGTCTTTCCTGATGAGAACTCAGCTTTCTCATTGTTGGAGTAGCTCGGGACCTCACTGTTGCTGAGGATGGCTGTGGTACATCTCAGGGGCGCTCTGGGGCTTACCTTGAGCGTTTCTACCTGGCTCCAGTTGATACCTCTCAGCCTGCTAGCACCGATTCTTCATCCCACTGGCACGGACTTTCTGGCTTCCACCACTGATTCTCAGGCATTCCCAGTGCAGATCCCTGAGACAGGCCCACATGAAACATTGTTGTGTGCTCCGGGCCTCCAGCTGGACTTGTGGGAGGCACTGTGATGGGCTCTAGGTCTTCTGCTGGACTCATGCAGATCCCTATTGTGAGATCCAGACCCTTCGCTGGCTTATTCTTTGGTTATTTTAGTGTATACACAGATTTCCTGCACTCTTTGTATATAATTCCTCAGGTGATTCATTATAGAACAGTACTATAAAACGGGTCCTCTATTGCATCGTTCCCCTTGCAAAACCCCAAACCGTAGCCCTCGTACTCACAAGTACTCTTCTGCTTCAGGAACTGCGCTTGAAGGCATGTTCGCCTGTTCTCTGCGTGCCTGGCACATTGCAACCTGCAATTTCCCATCTTCTGAGGTTACGCTACCCGAGCGTCCTCTCCTGCCCTTTATTATTCTCTGTTAATGTATTCTCTTAATGTCTGTTAGGGAGCCTACCACCATGTATCATGATAATTGTACCTGTGTCTGGTTTCTGTCTGGCTTTCCTGCCGGCGCAGGATCTTGTTATTTTACTCACCTCTGAGGACTTAGAATGTTGCTGGGTACATAGAGTGCACTCAGAATTATGAGTATGAGAGTGGGTGTGAGTGCCCTCTTGTATTTACTTGAAACAATGTCTCAACAAGCCAAGGTTTACCCTAGATATTTTTTATTAATCCTAACCAGTGGAAGGAAGGTTGTGATGAACATTAAAGAGAGCCTCAGGCGGCACGGAGCAAGTTTACACTCAGAACAGGAAACTAGAGAGATGACTAGACACAGCAAAAGGGGAGGGGAGGATAAAATAAGGCGCTGACCTTGGAACCTGGATCTCTGCTCAAACCTTGACTCACTTCCGTAACGCGCGCTCATCTCTAAGAGGCTGATTGTTTATGATACAAGGGAGGGGGAAGGGAAAGGAAGAAACAAGACCAGAGAAGGGAGGGAAGAAGAAGGAAAGAAAAGGCGCAGAATGTCCTTGTTATTCTCTGCCATCGAGAGCAATGCATTACTGGGGTAGAGAGAAATCTAATGAAGTACTTGCAGATGTTACCGCTAGAACTAAAGTGATTTGCGCTGGTTCTTTGAGAAAGATCTTACTGAATAGTTGGCTGCGGGTCTCAGCCCTTAATGACAAGTGCTGTTGGTGTGTATAAATTACTTATGTCTTTCTCCATCAAGCACTGCTCACACCACCCTCTTCTTTCCCTGCTGCTGCTTCTGGGTCCCCTCCTGACCTGTGGTCTCACCCTACTTGCTCAGGATGTGAGTCTGTGTCTTGCAGCTCAGCAGCATGCTGGACAGAACTCGGAGGAAGAGTGATGAGACACTAGCATCCTTCCGAGCTCTGTTACAGGTCTAGGGTTTTACACAAGCTAACCCACTCGATCCTTCCATCAAGATCAAGAAGAAGTGGACTTCTATCCCTGTTTTACATGTGAGAGAAGTAAGGCTAAAGGAAGTTAAACATTTCTACTCCAGTACAGAGCTAACAGAGTCTGTGCTCTTTTGTTTGATCCCAAGATCCGTATTCTTTTCTCTGCATATGGAACCTCTCGGCAACAAGACAGGAGACTTTCCACAAATGAAACTAGTTCTCTGCAGCCAGAGTAATCTTTATGAAAATGTAGACCTAACTGTGTCATGCTTCTGCTGAAAAAAAAAAAAAACACTTACTGAAATAGTTCCATTCTACAGAGAATGGAACCCTTCTCCCAGAAATGTTAACCCCACATTCAAACTCACATGCACATATATGTTTGTGCACACACACACACACACACATTGTTCAGAGTTTCATTAAGTCACTATTTTTTTCCAATCTTTACTACACCTAAACCAATTGTTCACCCACTTCGGAGTATGTACACATTATCTGGAAAGGTTTTTAAATGTTTAATTCCCAGATCTCATTCTCAAAGCTCAATACTTCTAGATAAGGGAAAGGGATCCAAGTTCTTCTTGCTACACAGTTCACCTGAAATGATTGATTCTGATGTGAGAAGCTTTAAAGACCATGTTCTGGGATGTATTCCAAGTGGTGAGATGTTATTAAACCCTTGCCTTCCTCCTGTATCACTCTCACTCCACATTACCTTATCTGACAAATGCTTGCTAAGTACTTGGCACATTCCAGGTACTTTTCTAGACATTGAGGATGCGGCAGTAGAGGAAAACGACATCTCTGCTATCATAGAGGTTACAACCTCATTGAAATAAAACAAAACAAAAAATGAATATATGACATTGTATTAGAATTCCCTAGAAAAACAGAAATATGTGTGTGTGTTTGTGTATGTGGTTGTGTGTGTGTAAAATTGTGCAAGGGGATTTATCAGCTCAGTTTGCAGGATCAGAGGCAGGAGAGTCTACAATGGATGTCGGCACAATAGAAATCCAGTATCGCCGTAGCCCAAGAAGACGGAAGCCACAGAATCACCACGACAAGGATGAAGTGCCAGGTGTAGGTCAAAGACTGGAAGTTCAAGGCAGGACAGCTGGTGCAGGTCTGCATTGGAAGGGTATAAACACTGGAGGTCCCAGAGAAAAAATCCCAAAGCCATGGCAACAACGAATGGACCTGCTCAAGAAGACCCTGCAAAACAAGAACACGTCCCTTTCCTGGCCCTTTTCTCCATGCAGGCTACAGAGCAGACCCACCCACTACCAACTTACTAGGTATTTCTTAACCTGTTGAAGTTGATGGATCATGATTAACACTCTCAGATGCGGCAGCTGGCACACAGCAGTAGAGCAAGGAGACGCTGATAGGAAACTATTGTGTTATTTATTTAATATTTTCTCCTGGAAGGGAAGGGCTTTCTCTGCCTTCTTGACCTGTGTATCCCAAGTATCAGAGACCCTGCACTGAGTAAACATCTGCTAAAAAGTATATCAAACATACATATCATTAAAGGTTGAGAATTTGCCGAGTAGGATACTTGAGTGGTAAATGATTTGAAAGGCCTGGCATAAATCTACATAACACAAGGGAAAAGATGAAAACTCCTCGTTCCAAGAACCCCAAAGTGGTCCAGAATACTGTGGTGCTGGGTTTCTCAGAGGGCGAAAGCAAGGGATGGAATTGTAAGAGTAATTAAGGTGGGATTAAATACCCTGAATCCCTTCACCATTCAGCAAACTAACGAACTGCCTGTTTTGGTTGCTTTTCTCTTGTTGCTGGGATAAAATACCCAACACCCAGAACCAAGGAAGGAAAGGTTTATTTAGCTCACGGTTAGTGGAGGTTTCAGTCCATCCTCGGCTAGCTCCAAGGCACATGGCAGAGGGTAGCTGTTCATGAGGGTGGAAAATAGCAAAGAGCAAAGGGGCTGCGGCAGCAAGAGAGGCAGAGAGCAAGCCTCTCTCTCTCTGACTTCAGTTGCATTCAGGCTACCTGTCCCAGGCTGGATGCAGAACTCACAGCCTTCATTCTGGCACTGGATCATGAATTAATCACAAACCCTAGAAGCCTGCCCCAGTGACTACATGAGGCTGTCTGGGGGATAGCTAGACACAAACCACAGCACTGCCCCTACCTCAGTTAAGCAACAATGGGAAGCTTACTACCAGGAGAAATGAAGCAAGTTCTCAATTTCCTTCTTTTATTGCCGCCTCGGCCCTGGCAGGCAGTCTTATAACCAACCAGCAAGCCCCCCAGAGGGCTCCTCTCTAGAGAAACCAAGGATCTCAGGAATTGTTAAAAAGTACCCCCCCCCCAAAAAAATCAGTCAAATCCATGATTTTGGGCCCATCTTCCCTCCAATGAAGTTAACAAGCTACCACCAGCCATAGAGCTTTAAATCATCTTGAAGGCAAGAAGTTTATTTGAGGGCTGGGGAGATAGCTCAGTAGAAGAGGCACTTCCATGGCAAGCTCAAGGGTTGAGTTCAATCCCTGGATCTG
>NDGN010518387.1:0-10129 GCA_002564285.1 Tympanoctomys barrerae | reverse complement strand
CATGGCCATTGCTTGACCAATTTGCTTTCTGTGAAAGCCTGAGAGAATGTTTTCTCTCCATGTTGAGTCTTTTAGTTTTTTCCATGGGTCTACATGATATATATATATATATATATATATATATATATATATATTAGGGAAGGGCCTACAGGGTGTTCAGGGTTTCACTACTAGATCAGACTCATAGTGATCCTCCTGTTTACAACCTCCTAAGAGCTGGGATTACAGGTGTGCACTACCACACCCAGTCTCAATTGCCATTTCAGTGTGCATTGTGGGTGGAGCTGGTACAGCAGGCCCTGGAACTGAATCCTTGGGCTCTGCACCTGCTTGCAGGTGCTTTAATCTGCTGAGCTATTTGGCTGGCACTTACATGTCTATTTTTGTGTCAGTACCATTCTGTTTTTATTACTGTAGATTTGTAGTATATCTTGCAATCTGGGAGTGTTGTGCCTTTTGCTCTGCTCTATTTGCTTAGGATTATTTTGGCCATTCTGGATCTTGTCTGGTTCCACATATACTGTAAGATTTTTTTCTAATTCTCTGAAGAATGTTGTTAAAATTGTACATAATTTTTGGCAATATGATCATTTTGACAATATTGGTTTTGCTTATTCAATAATAAGGACTGTCTTTCCATTTTCTTAGGTCCTCTTCAGTGTCTCTTTTCAGGGTACTGTAGTTTGTGTTATAGAGACTTTTCATGCCTTGGTGCTGTGCTTTGGTAAAAAGAGATGTCTTTTCCTAATATGCAATGAAACTCATGGAGTCCATTTTATTGAGTGATTACTACATGCTAGGTACAGTGCAAAGCACATTACACACATTATCAGGAAAATTATATTATTATCCTCATCATCTAGGTGAGATAAATGAGCCCAGGAGTTTCAGTGACTTGCCCACAGTTACATAAATTGTAGTTTCTGAGGCTAAGGGCAGAGTCCATAATCACTGTTCTGCATTGCTTGTCAAGCTGGAGTTTGTAGGAGTTGGTGTGCTGGCCAAAGTTGTCCTCATAACTTCAGAAGGGAGAGAAGACAGTGTGTGGGTGTTGTTGAGTTTGGAACTCTCGAGAGGGTGGCTTCACTTTGCTGCGCTTGATCCCTGGGGAGGGGAAGCATATGCGTGCATATGGATGAGTGTGGGGGCTCTGGATGCGTGTCCAAGGAGGCCATGAGAAGAGTGGCCAGAAGGCCAGCTGTGGGACACAGAATGCTTCTTGTCCCCAGCCCACACTGCCCGATGCTGCCAGGGCATGATGCATGCTCACTTGGGAATTGCTGCCCACCAAGACAGCTGAGTCAACATTTTAAAACCTCCTCGTTGTAGGTGTTTGTGGGTAACAGAGACTTCCTGGCCTGGAATACCCCAGAAGACAGGGCCTTTATGAATAGGCATCTGGACCAGATGGCTCTGCCAGGAAGCTGGGTCACACATAGCACCAGCTCAACAAAATGCAGTGACAGCTCTGAAGTGAGTGGGTTTGTTTGTCCACTGGTAACATAGCCTGCAGGTCAAAGCTGTTCTTTGAGCCCTAGCTTCCCTTATAGGTGGCCTTTTCTGTCTCCAAATAAGGATTTCTCTTGTCTCCAAATAAGGATGATGAAAAGTTCTGATTTCTTAACATAACCATGAGAGTGTGGCTCCCTCTCCAGAAAGAAGTTCACTGAAACTTCTAGTCTGCCCCAGAATTACATGAAGGGAAACTAAATAAGGAGTTAACATTTATTGAGCACCTACTGCATAGCTGAGTCGCATAGATGTCATTGCTTTATTGTTCTTTGAAATAGCAAACTTACGAAGTCTTTATCATTTATTTTCAATTTTTATCAGCACACATTTGCAGAACATAATGATCATATTCCTTGTGGGGAGCTGGTACATGTACATAATACATCTCAATTCTTAGGAGGTCTTCACTGCTACCCACATTTCACAATTAATGATACCAAAGTGCTGAAAATTGAGAAACTTGTTCAGCATTATTGGGCCAGAATTCAGGTAGCATCTGGCTCAAGACCTCTGTTATTTCAATTATGTGGAACTTCCCTCTCTCCAAAAATTAATCCTATTTTTAATGAGAGTGATTATGAATCAGTTAGAATGATTTCAGAAACCCTGACTAAAGGAGTCCAAGAATCAGAGAAGTTACTATTTTCATATTAAGGAATCTTGTCATAGATGATTTCATGGTTAGCTTAGCTGCTCACTTGTCTTACAGATTATTTCCATCTTTACATGGCCTTGTAAAGTGTTTTTTTGTCCTCAAACTTGTCTCATGAACTTAAAGGTGCCTTCTTCTTTTCCAGATATCATATCCTCAAAGAATGTGTCCAAAATAGAAAATTAAGTGGTGACTTTTTCTCCCTTTCTCTTGGAAAGCACATGTTCCCTGAAGCCTCTCGGTGGACACTGATATATATCTGGCTGGCCAGAAAGGAGTCTGCCTTAGGCCAGTTGTTGGCAAGGAAATGAGACCACTGTGGTTGGTTCCACCTGATCTGCACCAGCTTCATGGGTACTGTAGGGAAGAAGGACCTTGACTACTGAGCACAGGATACTAAAGCCGAGGGCTCATCAGATTCTGACTGCCATAGCTGGATTGGAATCACATTTTGGAGAACTGAGGATATTCATGATTCATTCATTGATTTAGGCAATTTGGTTATTTGATAACTTTTCTAATTACATGCATCACTGTAGGTCAAAGGAATGACAAGATACAGGCTGGCATGTACTATATAATATAAACCCAGGAGAAGAATGAATGTAGATGTATACATATATGAATAGGTCAATTAAAACATGAAATACATAAAGTATAACAGAAGACAGTGTATGATCAAGTGAGCTCTGGGTCAGAAGCCAGTTCAGTAGTTTCTCTGAGGATTTTGTGAGATTTTTTGTCTTACTCATGAGTAGATGGCAGCGCTGTAAGCTTTTTTTAATCAGCAGGATTTACTCTCATTTTATTATTTCCTTCTGAAGAAAATGCAGCTTTTCTCAATAATCTGGAGCTACTTTTGAAAAAGGAAATTGTCTTTTGATGTTAAATATAATATTACTAGCTTCCTGGGGAAAAATTTGGTGTTTCAGCAAGAAATGTGAAACAGCTATGAATCTAAATATAAGAGTTGATAATATTATTGAATATGGATGACCTCTTGATTTTTTACTTTTGGTGGGTTACTGTGAATTTAGGCATCATTGAAATTAAATGGTGGTCTTTATATTAAATTAAACATGAATGGTTGAGAAATATGAATAATGCAAAATGCTGCATCAGCAGCCAAAACTTTTACCTGGCCCTTGATTATGGACATTCTTCTCAATTTGGATCTTTTCTCAAGTAATCCTATGAGTAGATCTGTAGAGGGCAGCTGAAGCTGGGGTGCTAAAACAAGGCCAGCCCTGAGAACTTGGAGAGCTGAGATAATCCAAACAAACAAGGTGATAGGCAGAGCGGTATTGTGTGACACCAACCTGTTACATGGAGCAGCAATGTGTTGCAGTGGTTGGGCAGTTCCTTTTCTCCCTTCTGGAAAGAGGGCTCCACCTGACCTCAGCTTTCTGTGTTTTGACTCTTTGTTTCTTCATCCTCCACCAACCGTCCCCAGGAAGTTCAAAAGCTGCGCTGGATGCTGCACAGATCGAACCCAAACATATAGTTTGCTGATAACTCTGTGTTGCTTCTATAATAAATTGACAAAAGAAGTCATGATTTACAACCAAAATTCCCCAAGTGATGATCAAGCATGTGAATTTTCTTTTTTAATATAGATCTCCAGCTTGAGAACGTTTTCCATGGTTCAGTAACTTTGACAAGATTACCCTTTGGGGAATCCTTTTCATTGTTAAATTTTTGTTATAGGATCTTCCTCAGAAAGATCCTTATTTATCTCACCTTCTCGTGTTTGTGGGATGGAGGAGAGTGGAGGTGTGATTGTCATTTTCTACATGGCACAGACCCAAGCATTTCTCAGTCTTTTGATTCAGGAGGTTCTTCTAATTGGAGAGGAGAGTAAGTGTCTTGGTGTCACACCCCATACCATGGGTATACTAAATGAACTTCAGTTCTAGTTAAGCTGGAGCCCTACTGACCAAATCTAGCTGAAAAGAAAATTTTGCCATGTCTGGGTCAATAAGCACTGAAGCAACTTCTTGGCTAAAATTTTAAAATTGCCGAATATGCTCACTATATAGCTGGCCTGAACTCTATGATGGGAAGCCTAATCTTCATGACCCAAACTGAAACTACGTTTGGAACCAAGGAGGAACAGTGAGTGTGGGCTGGGGTCTAATAGAGCCTGCCAAAGTCACCAGCTTTGAGTACTTGCTTTTAAGACTAGAATAGTTGACTGTTCTAGAATAGTTGACTGTGAAATTTCCCAAAGTCAGGTCTGGGATGTACAGGGGTAGGGTAAAAAAAAATGTAATGGGTAATTGTAGGATATGAAAACTGAGACTTGGAACCTGGCAAATCCGAGTTGATAACAAAACTTTGACAACCAGTATTGTAGGAAAGTCTCTTTGGTAGAGACTTAGCTTCTGTAAGATCTAATGTTTTAGCCAGAGGTGGTGGCACATACCTGTAGTCCCTGCACTTGGGAGGCTGAGGCAGGAGGATCATTGTGAGTTTGAGACCAGCCTGTGCTACAAAGTGAGCTCAAGCCCAGCCTGAACTGCATAGCAAGACCCCGCCTCAAAAAAAAAAAAAAGGCAAGAAAAATATCTGCTGTTTTGTATTCTTTAAATTAAAAATCATTTATTTATTTATTTGGTACGAGGTCTCACTATGCAGCTCACACCCATAGTGATCCCATATTGGGTATCAGTGGATCAAACCAGGTCCTTGCATTTGCCAGGCAGGCGCTTAGATGGTTGAGCTATTTCCTGAGCCCCCACCCCCCCTTTTTTAATATCTGTAAAAGAAAGATGAAAGTTTGGAGTTAGGTAGAAGTCATAAAATTAAGATTAAAATTAGCAGAATTTTTTTTTTCAAAAAGCTATTAGCGTTAACTAAAAAGTCCCAGTTCCAGTTAGGATGTGATCCAGGGGCAAGTACTGCTTTCCTTATGAAAAGATGGCCTCTTAGTGCTCTAGGCTACTAAGTTTTACTGTTTTAGCAACCATAATAAAAGAAAAAGTGTTTCCCTGAAAAAAAAATATATATCCTGAGATTGACTTTTGGCTCTTGAGATCATTATAAACACTTGAACCAAGTAATACTGGGTCACTGCCCAGCCCTGGGCCCAGGAGTATGTGAGCCCTCCACATGGGCTCCAAGGCCTGACAACAGGAAAGGGATGATGTTTTTCCAAATGCAAGTAAATCATGGTGCTAGTACCAGGGAAAGTGGCATGGATGCTAAGCTGGCAAAAACAATAGATGCCCATCAAAGAGTAGTCCAGTCCCAGGTTACCTTTGTTAAGATAGAAGTATAAAAGGATCAAGAAAAAAACATTGTGATTTATAAGGGTCTGCCTTGGGGTCAGATGTCAAATATCACCAACTCCCAGCCCTGCTTTCTGCACAGTAGGCCATTTTTGTACTGCAGAAATTTTGGCAGCTGGAATGTGACATATAACCCACATTGCTTGAATTCTCAAGGCATCCAACTGTATAAAATTGCTATTATTCTTCTCTCAATATCTTGATTTTTTTTCCTCTGTATTTTCTCATGTGCCTCTTGGCTACAGATAAACCAGATAGTGACAGTATCCTTGGGCATGTGAGACTGGAAAGTCAAAAAAATTAAACCAGTGGCTATTATGACAGACCTCCTTTGGGAACAATGATACCAGGCAGGAGATATAGGCTGGAGTCTGGGAATCTCATGATGCGTTTCTCCTGGATGCCACGCAATGTTCCATGTACAATTATCCCCTCGATAGCTGTGAGGATTAGTACCAAGGCCTCAAGGGTGTCAAAATCTGTAAGTGCTCAAGTCCCTTGTATAAGATGGGGTGGTGTGTGTCACTTAGGCACATCATCTTAGTCATTTCCCTGTCACTGGGACATGATGCTTGACACCCATAACTTGAAGGGTGAAGGGTTTATTTTGGCTCACTCTCTATTTTAGGGAATTTAGTCCACTCAGGTTTGGCTGGTGGAGGAGAGGTGGTTAGGTCACGGGGCAGCGAGGAAGCAGACAGCATGGGGAGGTGTCGGCGGTGGGGGAGATTTGCCCTTCCAGATCGCCCTCCCGGGACCCCTTCTTCTGGTCAGAGCTGTTCTTGGTAGTGGTGGCGGGCACTGCGTGCTTCCCTGTGAACCAGGCCGTGGTGAGGGAGGGGAAGGTAAGAGAGACTGAAGAGAATTGTAGATGAGTTGCTCAAAATGTGGGGCGTGGAGGGGGGGTGTCCTGTGTTTGATGTGGGTCTGAGAGAAAAGGTGAAGAAGCCCAGTGCCAGATGCAGAAAGGACAGAGGTTAACGAGGTCAGGGTGGATGGGCATGGTGGGGGCAGGCTGAGAGGACCTTTCCTCTTTAGCAGTCAGGAGTCCAGAGGGAATGCCCAGCCTCCGGCCAGAGTGAGAAAGGAAGAAAGAGAACTTTGCTCTGAGGGCAAGGGTAGAGGAGGAGGAGGAAAGAGACCACCCAGAAAGGGAAGCCTTTCTGTCCTGAGGGAGGAGACCCAGGACACCCTCCTCAGCATGGACCTTTGAGCCCTCTGTTCCTCTCTCCTTGGTCAAGCTGAGCTCTGTAGTAAGGCAGCCAGAGAAGGAGAGGGTGAGGAACTGAGGTGGAGGGAGGATGCACACGGAGGGGAGACTCAAAACCAGGCTTAGGCCAGCATCGAAGCAATTTCCTCCTCATACTGGGTGGTGGAAGCTGGGAGTTAACCAGAGACCCAAGGAGCTGTGCCCCCGAGGGGCTCTGTGGGCCCTTCCAGCTACAGAAGGGTCTCAGCCTGGCCCAGGGCCAGGAGAAGCTGTGTCCCGTTCCGCAGCCCGAGGGCCTTTGTGACTGCCTCCCTTCTCCACCCACGCACACGTTTAAATAATGTTGTCGCTGGCCCAATCTAGAGGAATGGTTTCTTCCAATTTCCATAGCACCGTGAGGGGAAAAAAGAGCCAAAAGAAAAAATAAAACCATTTTGAATAAGTAGGGGTTTTGTTCTGGTTATTTTTGGAAGAATAAGTAGGGGGGGAGTGGGTAGTGAGGCGAGAAAATAAAAATCAATGAAAAGTCAATTAAAACTGGCTCCCAAGATTACACAGAGGAGGCCCAACCCAGAATAGACTCTGAAAGCGCCGTTTCAGGTTGAGAGCGCAGGACTTTCTAATGGAAACGTTGGCATCCCTGGCTCTGCGGCTGGCCCCAGGCAGCAGCGCTGCGATGCTGTTTATTTGAGGAGGCGGATGTGGCCGGGAGCAGCCCTTCTTGCAGAGTGTGGTCTTGGCGGCAAGACCCTGTCCGCAGGCCGCTCCCTTCCGGAGGTCGTGCCCTTGGCTCCCTAGCTCACGGGCTCTTGCTGGGGATCGGCCCTGGGCATCTCCTCTGAACACCCTTTGCCTTTGAAAGAAGGTGCCCTAGCTGTCCACCTGCCTCTTTTTCAGAAGGATTTTCTTCTTGTCTGCCTCCAAGGGCCGGGTGCAGTTGTAGAGGGAGGAAGGAGACATTGCACTAGAAATTGCAGTGACAGGTGCGGCCACAGGGGGCGCTGTGGAATTGTCTGCTGGAGTCGGCCTCCTTTCCCAGTGGGCACTCTTCCGCAGGAGCTCAAGGGGGCCCTGTTCTGCTGTGTAAGAATGCAAGAGCACGTGTGAGACTGGGGCAGGGCAGGGAGAGAGGGAGGAAAGGAACAGGGCGGCGTGCGGGGCATCGGTTGAGGGCACAGGCTTGCAGTAAGACAGCTGTGGGTTTGATTTTGGCCCCAGCGCTTAGGAGCTGTGTAATTTGGGACAAGTCACTTGACCTATTTGCGGGATATTTTCCTGATGTTTAATTCAGTGATAATGTTTAGTACAGGAAGGACCTCTGATGCCCTAAAAATATTGAAATTTTGAAAATCAATATTTCAAGCGAGTAGGTCATGTTTTATGAAGATCAAACCCTTCTGCAAAAATAGGGCTGCTGCACTGGTGGACACCTCTGTTCCAGGTACCAGTTCATATGGCAGCATTGTGTCCCTACACCACCCACTCTAAGCTCAGATCTTCTGGCAGTCTCTGCAGAAATCCACTGACAGCAAGCTCTTCAGAAGTCTGACATACCTGTGGGCCATCTGGGGATACTGAACAAGCAGTTTATTGTCTCCCTCCTAGGTCTTCTCACATCCCTTGCCTCCTGTCCTCCTGGGTTGCCAAGAGTCCCAAATTCTTCTCCCAGATGAATGTCGATGATGAGCCACAGCCCTGAGCTCTGGGTTCTTCTGCCAGCTGCTGAGAAACCTCAGGTTCTTTGGAAGCAGATACCAGATGTTGTTTGAACTCCAGGAAGGTTATTGTGGATCAGTACATGCGAAGCAGAGAAGGAGCCAGTAGCCTAGGGCAGAGGGAGGGGCTGCCTGGCAATGCCTGCAGGAGCCCTGGGGCATACACTGCCACAAAAGGGTCCTAGCGTGGGCCTGGGCAGCCCAGCCACTGTCTGTGGCTGCATTCAGACTACCAGGAAAGGGAAGGAAAAGCCTTGGACAAAACAGGTCTACACAGCAAGCCAACTGGAGGAGCTGACACCTGGGGACAAAAGGCCTTCCTTACAGAGAAGACATCTGGGCAGTGCTGTGCAGTTCGGCATGGTCTTCACCAGCAGAGTGGAGGTCTAGGCCATGAGGATACTCGTGAGGTGCATGTCTTATAAACCAACGAAGTGAACATGGTGGAAGTGCAGAAGAGAGACAGTGAGGGAATCTGAGGTTCATTGCATCCTGGAGACTGTATGTACATTTGGGGTTAGTATTGCCCTATTCTGAACCCACACAGTATCGAAGGCCCAAGATTCTACACATCCAGGCATACCTCGGTACTCTCATTAAATCATTCTTGAACGCATGGGGCAGGCCCAAGCCTAGAGTACTCAATGCATTTTCCCCATGAGAAATAATATAACTAGAAATAACGTGTGAAAGTTCTGGGAAGTTTCTAGGCTAATTCAGCCCTTTACTGGATACCACTTTCAGGCTTAGTGGTATCGCATTTAAGATGCACAAAAGTACAGTAACCATGGATTTGTGGGGTTTCTGCCCTGTTTGTGAGCTACCTGGATACTGACTCAAGCACCAGAGTGCTGAAATCTGTTCTTTCTTGTCAAAAGGCAAGGGGTTTGAGAGTACAGAAGCTGGTGAATACTGGGACACGACTGTGTTTACTTAAGGCTGAGACCCTGGCCTCAAAGACCCAAGCTTCCTGTTCTGCATTAGTCAGGATACAAGAAGCATTTCACACCCAAGTCCATTTTGGGGAAGATGGTTAGCATGATGCCTGTAGAAAACTGTTGCAAAATGGCCCCCGGTAAGTCACACATGTTGCACACTGGTCCTGGGGCTGGCTGCGTGACTTGTCTTGGCCAGGGGACATCAGCAGACGGAACATAAGCACAGGTGAAGACAGTGCTTGTGTCCTGGATTTGCTGAGGTTTGGGCTGGGCTCCTTGAGGGTGAAGGACCAGGTGAGACAGAAGCGCCTGCCTTGCAACTGACCCCCTTACAAAGGCAGCCCAGAGTGCTTCCCAGCCATCCACAGAATCCTGAGAAATGATGGATTGCTTTTCTCATGATTTTTAAAATTGAGCTGAAATTCACATAACATAAAATTAACTGTTTTAATTCAGTGGCCTTTGTAACATTGTGACTACTACCTCTTTCTAGTTTGAAAACATTGTCATCGCTCTAAAACTAAGCCCTGTTCCCATTAAGCAGTGTTATTGTTTGGTTCTAAAATGTCCCTGAAAGCTCTTGTGTGTAGAATGGGAGCTTTTGAAAAGCAATTGGGTTATGAGGGCTCTAACTTCATCAGAGTCATAATTATTTTGGCAGAGTAAATAGTATGTTAGAGAACTGTGATGCTTTTTAAAACTGTATTTTTATTAGTGCCTATTAATATATAAAACACTTTGTCCCAATGTGGTATTTTCTTTCTTTCTTTCTTTCTTTCTTTCTTTCTTTCTTTCTTTCTTTCTTTCTTTCT
>NDGN010518060.1:0-10320 GCA_002564285.1 Tympanoctomys barrerae | reverse complement strand
CACTTGCCTGGCAAGCGCAAGGGTCTGAGTTCAATCCCCGGTTCTGCCAAAAAAAAAAAAAAGAAAGTAATTAATTATAAATTTAAGGGTTTATTTTTAGATTCTCAGTTCTATCTGGTGAATCTACGTGTCTTTGTATCACTATATCGCTGTAGTCTTACAGTAAGTTTTGAAACTTGGGAAATTTCAATCTTCCATTTTTTCTTGGTTTTTCCAAGACTGATTATTTTTTCCCCTTTATATATCCATATGAAATTGAAATTTTCTAATTGTCAATTTTTTTCAAAAAGTTACAAAATATTAATTTTTATATAAACAGTGCAGCTAGCATCTTGTGAGGGATTTTGCTGTATCTGTAGATGAATTTAGAGGGTATTTCAGCTTAATGATATTGGTCAGCTGACACAGAAACATGGGGTGGCAGTCCATCGATTTGGGTTTTCTTTAATTTCCTTCAACAATGTTTCTGTACAGTGCTCCTTTGTATTTTGTGTTTTGTGATGCCATTGTAATGGATTTTCTTGGCTGGGGAAATAGCTCAGTAGAATAAGCGTTTGTCTGGCAAGCTCAGGGTCCTCAGTTCAATCCCCAGTTCTGCAAAAACAAAAAAAGAAAAAGAAAAGAAAAGAATAAGCATTTGCCTGGCAAGTGCAGTGTCCTGAGTTCAATCCTCAGTTCTGGGGGGGGGGGGAAAGAATTTTCTTAATTTAATTTACAGAGTGTTTATTGGTAATGTGCATAGAATTTAATGTTTCTATATACTAAGCTTATATCCTATGATCTTACTGAGCTTACTTATTAGTTGCACTAGTTTATTGGTGGGTTTGTCAGGATTCTTAGATGCATATCATACCATATCATATCATCTGCCAATATAGATAGTTTTACCTCTTAAAAAGTAGGCTGCTTGGGGCCTAATCCAGAGCATGGTTATTTCACTGGAAATGTCCTAAGAAGAGCTTTGTAGTTGGCCTGCAAACACTAAAACAATTATTCTCCAAAATTCATTGATCTCAGTTTCAAAGGTTCAGCGTTGGAGACCCCGAGTTAAACCTCTGAGGCATTGCCAAGTTCTTCTCCAAAGCTGCATCATTTCTTTCTTTGTTTTCAGTTCCTTTGAATTTAAATCTGACACAGCTGAAAGAATCCATCAATAGCTATGTTTGTTTGTTAGACCTGCCATAGAAAAATACCAGAGACTGCAGCAATTTGCTTTCTAAACCTTCTGGAGAAGTCCAAGATCCAAGTGTCAGCAGGTCTGATGTCTTCTGAGGTCACCTTTGCCTGGTAGAGACCACCTTCTTGTTGTCCTCAGATGGTCCTTCTTTTGTGTCTGTGCGTCCCTGGTGTCTCAGGAGTCCAAATTTCCTCTTCTTATAAGGACAGCAGTCAAACTGCTTCAGAGCTCACAGCTAAGGCCTCACTTACACTTAATCACCTCTTTAAAGGTCTATCTCCAAATACAGCCATCCCCCGCCCCCAGCACTGGAGGTTAGCATTTCAAAATAGGAACTTGAGAGGGAGCATAATTCAGTCCACAACAAAAGCCTTCGTGCTTTTCCTTTGAGAGATCTGATCTTTGTTTACATGCAGATTTGTGAATTAACCCATTTACCATGACTACCAAAAGATAATGACCTCTAGTCAGAACTAAAATACAGTTTTGATTTCACTGTAGTCAGGGTCTACTCTAAGGCCATAGCAGGGAAGATCAGTGACCCCCTTCCAGACTTAGACATGCACAAAACATCTCAAATCTCTATTTATGTTGCCTGTTTTAAAAAACCAAAGCAAACGTTATCCCAGGTCGTCCTGTGTAGACAGCGTGGTGACATCTTGCTCAAGGAGTCCTATGAAGTGAACTCTAAAGTTCTGAACTGGAAAGACACCACCCCAAGTCATTCAAGCTGTAACTACTGCTTGCTCTGGGCTTCTTGCAGCAGCTGCAGCAAGATGCTACTGATCTCAGATGGTTGCCAGCAGGAGCAAAGACTCGAGACTTCCGCCTAGATCCTAGGACTGAGGAGTCATCCCACCTCAGCAGGAGTCAGCTCCTTCTTTCCTCCGCTCCCTTTTGTGGCTGTTATTTTTAACTCTCTTGGCCTCTGACTGTTTTTATTGACATTTGGCCACAAGCTCACTTAGGAAGCAGGCAGTAATAAATCACCCAGGGGGAAGTCAATTAAAGCCAGTTCAATCTACAGTAAGACCGATTTGCCCCCAGATAACCAGGGTCCTGCAGGCTCAGGATTTGGGCCCAGGGGGAAATTTGCAGGAGAGTGGAAGGAAAAGATGGCATTGCTTCCGGAACGGGGGTGGGCTGTCCACTCGTGGAGGCTCAAGGAAGAATGCCTTGGCTTCTGTCCATCCATGGCTTCTCATCTGGCCCCGGGGGAGAGCTGTGTTTCCATTTCACCCAGTTCAGAGTTTTCCACATCAGTGCTTTTCTTATCTTCTAAGGATCTGCTTCAGGGCAAAAATATCTTCTTTTAAGTCTCAGGAGAGGTAGTCGGAAGAAGCTGCTGTGTGTGCTGAGGAGGGCAACAGTAGGTAACCACAGTGCACAGGCAGAGGAGAGGCAGGAATTTGCTGTCTGCTGTCAGGACATTGCCTTGGGTCACTAGGACCTGGGGAGGCCAATCTTCCATTCAGTGCACTCCAGGGAGTCCCAAGTCCGAAATGTATTGTGCAGAGGCTGAAAGCCAAGCCCAGAGAAGGCTGTGACTGGCCAGGGTCACAGAATAGTTTCATAACCAGCTTGTAAAGAAACAATCTCCCTGCTTTGAAATCCTTCTTCTTCTCTTCCTGCAAGGAGCTGTGCTCAGAAAATTTCAATTCATGGGTAGCTGAAACGAATGTAAACCTGCAGAGAAAAAAGATCAATCAGTCCGTTAAAAATGGGTCAACCCAAGTGCCCCTGGGAGGCACCACAGAGGTCGTTGAGCTGTTTGAAGCATCTGCACATGCCCTCTTGGGTAACGGGAGTGCGTCGACCTATGAAATGACAATTTCTTAGGGTTTTCGTCTCTTTTCTGTCAGGGAAAATATGCTAACTGCAAAGCCTAGGCTTCTGGGTGTGATAGTAGGAGGCAAAGAGACTAGCCCACTGAGGGCCCAGGTTGGGAGAGAGACTGAGAATGGGCCACCGGGAGAGTCTCACAAATGCTTCCTTTTCGCACCTGTCCCTGGTTTCCCCGAATTTTTTAGCGCTAATGCTGCAGAGAGACTTGCCTAATGCTCCCTGAGGGAATTTCTAGAAATCTGTACATTTTAACTTGGCTTGAAGTTTCCACCAGAATTAAAAGACAAGTTTTTTGGTCCCCAAATCCAAAGATTCTTTGTAGTTTTGCGCTTGCATTCTCCTGGAGCTCCCTGTAGTCAGGGTCTATTCTACGGCCACCACAGCGAGGGTCAATGACCAGTTACCAGACTCAGACCTGGACACAGAACACTCTGTCCAGTACGTGCCAAGCCCTAACTAGACCTCAAGTATTAGGGATGAAAAAAATGTCAAGTGCTGGGTTTTAAGGGATGAGTGGCAATTTTCCACAGAGACCCTTGCATTGCTGTCAGCTGCACAGGGGAGACCAAATTGAAAACACGTACCTGTCGTTATGTCAGAGCAGGGCTGGCAGACTTCTCTGAAGACAACAGGAAATACTCGGGTTTTGTGGGTTAGACTATGTGCTTCAGGCACTCAGCAGTCCCTATAGCGAGAAAGCTGCTGCAGGAAACACACACATGAACGGTCATGGCTGACTTCCAGTAAAAATTTATTGGCAAACCAGTCAGTAGGTCATAACTGAACCACAATTCTTTGAACTCTGTGTTAGAGGAACGTCATAACAGAATAAGAATAGTAATAATAAAAGTTGTCTTTCTGATAGTTACCTCATGCAATCACTCTCTGAGGCATTTACATATAATTTATATGTATTTATATACTTTTTTAAAACACATTTTTGCAAGAACACTAACATTAAAAAACCAAAGTTGGGGCCGGGGAGATGGCTCAGTAGAATAAGTGCTTCCCTGATAAGCGCAAGAGCCTGAGTTCCGTCAAAAATAAAAAATAAAGAAAATAAAAAACCAAAATCACCAATCTAGGAAGTGCTGAACAAGGACAAAGATTATGTTCCCAACTCACCAACCTAAAGTGCCAAAAAGAAATGGGGTGGAAAGGGTTAATCTGGGGAGGATTATGAAGTAGCTGGAAGGGTGTGTCTGGTCTTTGCTGGAGGCAGATGGGGGAGTTGGTCTTGTTCAATGGCCTAAGTGCAGGCCTGGCAAGTGCAAGGTCCTGAGTTCAATTTCCAGTAAAAAAAAAAAAAAAAAATCTATCTACTTTGGGAGTTTGCTTTTTAGGCAGGAGAGGCATTGAAGTTTGACAGCATTGCAATATTCTGGAAATGGAAACATGAGATGATGCTGGGGCCTGGAAGCCTCTGGAGTGAGTAGTTTGAGAATAAATGAGAGGTTGGCAGGCCTAGAGTGGGGAGTCAGCCCTTTGTGTGTGCCCGTGACCTTGTCAGCAGCCAGGATTTCTGCAGCTCTGGCCTGCAGCTTTCTGCATCAGCCTCCTTAGTGCTGTAAACCATAGAGCCCTGGGGCCCCTGCCCATATTCTTTACTTTATTTATTTATTTATTTTTGTGGAACCAGGGATTGCACTCAGGCCCTTGCGCGTCTTATTCTACTGAGCCATCTCCCCGGCCATATTCTGATTCAGCAGATCGGGGAAGAGCCTGGGAACTCGCATTTCACAATACAGCGAATTCTCATGAGCATCACATTTGAGAGGCAGCGTACTAGAAGCTACTGAAATATGACCACAGTTATTTTTTTGAGTAGTGTCTGTGTTGGATACTTCATAATGCTATGCATCTTGGGGATTGGAACATAAACAGTAGAAAGTCTGCTTCATGTGGGTGGGAGTCTATTACTCACTGGGAAAATCTATTTTGGTTAATGATCAGCTTCTCTTATCAGAGGAAGTAGCCTCAGGATGGCTGCATTTTGATGATGAGAGAATGGGGTGACAATGAGGCAGCCAGAAGGTCTTAGGAAGGCCCTGGGAGGAGGCCCAACACCACCCCGCAGTGCTGCCCTGGGGCGCCTGGCCTGCAAGTCCAGACCACAACCTGCCTCAGCCTCCAAACCTACCAGCTGGGCCCTGGCTGGCCCTTCCACCCAGGGTTCTGCAGGGTCTTTGCTTCCCGATGCTGCCAACCCAAAGGAAAGGCCCTGCACGGGCTCCAGAGGGAGAGGTTGGAGGCAAAGCCAAAAAAACAAAGTCCTCGGTTCGGGATCCAAAGTGACCCCAAATTTGGTGTCTTTTTCAAACTGCTGCTCAAAAATCTTCCCTTGTTATATTATAAATATTTACCTTTTTTCCAAATTTTATTATATTATTAATGAAAAAATAGCATTTTTATGAAAAATTATGAAGGATCAAGTGAGATTAGAAGAGAGCAGCCTGGGCAGGTGTAAGGACTCCCCCTGCCCACCGGGCACCCTGGGCAAGTGTTCCCCTAAGTGCAGGAGCCCGTAGGTCTACTGAGGCATGGGGGTGTCACTGGAGTGATCCCCTGTGCCTGTTCTCTCCCCGCCTTAAGCCCAGCCTGGAAGGGAGTCACCCCTCTGCCCAGCCCTCCCACCAGGACAGCCCTTGCAGAGTGAGGACCCTGTCCCCACTCTGGCCCTGATCACCACCCTCTCTTGGGGCTCTCGAGGATGACTTTAAAGGAAAGCTTCATGAGGGTGACTCAGCTTAGCCTCGGCGTGAACTCCATGCTGTTTACCAAACGGTTAACTTAAGAAGAACTATTGCATGCAGGACAAACAGGAAGAACACATGCAGCTTGGACTGCTGAGGACAAGAGGGCAAGGCCTTCTCCATGATGAACTGGCGAAGCCTCAGGCCGAGAACTCTCTTCTGGTTCAGTGTCAGTGTCTCTGTGGGTGGGCCTGGAAGGCTCAGCATGGGGTCCTGAGCAGAGCCCAGGGCTGGAAATCAGACTGCCCTGAGCTCGAACCCTGTTCACGTACACACCTGGTAATCGTGATGCCTGGACTAGCCTTCTTCAGTTCTGAGCATCGCTGTTTTTTCTGGGGATTACAGTGCCACACAGGGCTATTGTAAAGACTGGGCAGGGCAAGGGATGTAGAGTACCTGACCCAACAAACACCACTGCTGTCCAGCTAAGGAGCCAGAAACCCCGGACGCTCCGCTGTGGGTAAACAGCTTCCCCGGAGGGTGGTTCTCCGCGGGTCCCTCCTGTCTGACACCATGACACAGCACAGTTGCACGCACCTACTTACATCTCTTAATGAGATGCTGAGATGCGCTGCAGGGAAAGTGTAAATTTTTAAAAAATCTATTACAGTCAAAAACATATTGACATCAATTCCCCTCGAAATATTCCCCCTTGCTTGGAAGACACTTACCCCTCATCCTTGGCCCTTTCTGAAGCAGTTCCGGAAGTCTTCTTTCATGAATATCTTTATGAGGTGTGATCATAAATAGTGACTGCCGCCGCCAAGCGCCATCCAAAGGAAGGGCAGGTTCATGAAGTCATTATAACGCCTGCTCATCCTTCTTATCCACCAGATGGGGCCCTGTGCGACTTTTGGCTCTTCTCCAAAGACTAAATGACCGTGAAAGGTAAAGTCTTTGAATCTATGCAAGACCTACCTCCAGGCAGTCCTGAGGTACCACTAAAGACGCTCAGGAAATAGAACTTTCTTAAGTGCTTTAGAAAGTAGCAAAAATGCCGGGCTAACCCTGAGGGAATGTCTTGAAGGGGATCGATTGCTACGGGTCTTTCATTGTAATACATTTGAAAACTGTATACATTCACTGTGTCTTTAGATCCCACCGCGCGCGCGCGTGCCCCGGGCTCTCGGAGTTTGCTGGTACAGCACAGGCTCCTCCTTCCAGCCTTCTCAGCCCCCCTCCCCTGCTATTTCTCATTCACCATATTCTGTGTTCGCCTCGTGTCTACAGACTCAGGCCCTGTAACATTTCGCAGGGGGCAGCTCAGTCTGACGTGAATACGTGGCTTTCACGCGCACTAGGTGCTCGTCCATGGCACAGCTCGGGGGTTTATTGGAGAGGAAAAGACAGTGGCCGAGGCTGCGGCTGTTCCCACCCCACAGCTAACCTCGGCAGCCGAGGTGTGGAGTCCTCACCCCGAACCCTGGGGCAGGGGTCTCAAGCAGAGGGCTGTGACTCTGTTCCCGCGGCGGATTGCTGCCGGGGTCTTGTCTTGGGACCTGCTCTTCTGCAGAGGGTTGAGAATCAGAGTCTGTCATGTGAGCAGCCAGCAGACGTCAGGGATGGCTTTGGTGCTGATAAAAACTCCGAGGAGCCAGTTTCGTAAGGGCGAGGCTGTTCGTACCAGCTGGAACTCCTGCAAGTGCCCCAAGAGTCTAGGAATCAGGGAACAGATCTTCTTCAAATGGCAAAGGGATCAAGACATAGAGGGAGTGGGAAGGGATGGAGAGAACAGGGATGGTGGAAAGACAGATGTATACAAACCAGCTTCCCACAAGGAGTGTAATCATTATCTAATGCAAACACTAATAAAAAATAAAATAAAATAAAAACTGAAAAGGGGAATATTGATTGGTTCTCAAAATAGAAAAGGACAGGGATGCCAGGCATAGCTTGACCAGGCAAGGCCTTTGAGGCTAGCCCCAAAATTCAAGTTCTTGTCAATGTTTAGCTGTGCTGTGTTTCACATCGATTTTATCCGTAGACAAACGCTTCATCATCACAAGAGGGATTCTGTTTCCATTCTCTTAGATTCAACATTTGTTCCTAAATACAACACTTGCAGTTAAGGGTAAGAATCTCTTTCCCAGGAGTCCCAGCAAAGTTTTGTTGTATCTCATTGGCTGTGGCCAAGTCACATGTTCACCCTCTAGCCAATCACTGTGAGATGGGAGTGTATGATGCAAAGATGTCCAAAGGTTGCCTCCCACCCTGGAGCTGCTGGCTGGACCCCACACTTCTGATTGCTCTCAGTAGAAAATAAGGATACCAACCTTGTGGAGAGGGTGTGGTACACAGCCTGGCAACTTCGCCTACACTAGTACTGTAGAGATGGGGAAACTGAGGCCTGTGTGGTGAAGCACTCATTCTCATGGCAGTTAGCATTGCAGTCTGCTCCTGATTTCCTGGAAGGTTCCTTCCCACTGCTGTCTTTGACTTTCCAGAGTATAGATTTCATGAGACCACCTGCAGCCAAGCCCGGCTACTGGGCCTGTTTCCATGGCTTTGGTGAGCTGGGTCTCCAGTGTGGAGAGGAACAGGAGTGGCACTGGAGTTGGGGTGCCCCATTCTTCCCCAGAAGAGCCCTATTCCCTTGTCTTAGATGATCCTAGCTGCTTCCTCTCGAGCCCAGAGACACTGTAAGGACTTTTGGTTCTTCAGGGAAGGGCCGCACCTGAGCTGGTGCCGTCCTGGTTGGCTGGGACCCGAGACCATCATGATTCCAGTCAAGGAGCATCTCCCGACACCTTCATCTCACTGACAAGGTTAAAGAAGATGGAACGAGCCCTCTCTGGGGACAGGATAGGCCAAAGACCCAGTTCTGGGTGCAGGAGATCCGCTTCCAACTCTGACTCTGTTGCCTGTGTGATTGTGTGATCAGAGCAGGTTGCTTTGCCTTTCTGAGACTAGGTATCTTCAGCTGTGAAACAAAGCCAGAATCCCCCCTCGAAGAGCTGAGAGCAGTCAAGTGTGACTTGTCTATTGATGCCGGCAATGTAGCAGGCCATGTGACAGTCAAGGTTTGACCCAGAGTCCACATTTTGCAAAGAGGAACCAACCAGGGTAGAGCTGTGTTCTTGCACAGGTCCAACAGAAAGCTCAGGCGTGGCAGATGAATGTGCAGGAAGCAGCAATCACTGCAGGGCCAACAGGGTGCCCCATGGTGTCACCACAGAGGTCAAGCGTCCAAGCACCAGGGAGAGGCCAAGGAAGACTTGTGGGTGAGGCGGCCTTGAGAGACTCATGGCCAAGCCTCAGGGTCTAGGACAGTGCCTGACACATGCCAGGAACTCGCTGACCTTTTTGTTGTTGTTTGAGTGAACAGCTGAGTTACACAGGCATTGTGGAACCCATTTTTTCTTCTCATTTCCCCCATCCAGTTCCTAAATAAAGACCCAAAGCACAATTCCCAGAACAAAACTGGGATGGAAGAGGGAGGTGGCGGGGGTGGGGGGGTGGAAGAGCTGGCAAAGAGAGTCACACAGGGAGCTGGGTTGGTTTTATTTGTTTATTTGTTTGTTTGGGGTTGGGAGTGTGGCTGAATCATGCGAATTTTATTTTTACTTGAAACAAACATTGTAAAGATCTCAAGGCATGAAAGCGCTTCTCGGACTTTCTAGACAAGTTGCTCCTGGTGGTCCTGGTGGCCCTGACAGAGGTCATATGGACAGGGCACCCGCATGTCATTCCCTACCCTTGTACTTAGGAATGGGTGTCTTCAGAGGTAGCAGCCAGGGGCTTGATGCAGTCCCACACACCCACTTCCAGAAAAATCTTTGTGTGCAGGGTGGGCAGACTTGGCCCTGCTAGGGTCCTCTCAGAGCCACCAAGCTGGTACAATGCCTCCCACCTTCTCCCTCTAATGAGAGCCAATGGTTCTGGAGGCCACCTCACAGGGATGGGTGATTTCAGGTCCTGGATTACCAGGACCCTTAAAATCAGAGTCTGTCCTCATCAGAGCAGGAGCTGGGCCACATGTGAGGGTTTGGGTTCAGAGGCTCCATACTTTGCAAACCTCCATAGCTCCCCTCTGTCAGGCAGGAGTTGTTTCTTAGGGAACCAGGGAATAGGACAGCAGGTCGCAGCCTCCTTTGAACACATACTGCAGCTGCTCGGGGCACCCTGGCTGCCCCCTCAGCCTGAGCTAGGAAGGCAGCAGGGCTGCGCTGTGGCCTCCTGTGGGTTTGCATTAAACCTGGAAGTTCTCCTGGGACAGTAATCCTAAAATCACTTGGCAAGGGACTCCTGGGAGTAGAACAGAGTCATGGAGGTGGCAGAGGAGGAGGCCCTGCCATCCGTGAGGTTTGAGTTGGTCAAATTCTGTGGGGAAATGTGCCCATCTGTGTGGCAGAGAAGAAGGCAGCTCAGGAGGAGAATGAGGTTGTTAACTTCAGGAAGCTTAAGGGGAAGGGGCCCACAAGGCTCCCCACGTGCACGATGTAGTGTGGGGGACGTGTATTCATGTCACTCTCATAAGAAGGAAAACAGAGGATCCTGCCCTCCCTGTGTACCACATGAGAGTTTATGACCTTTTTTTTTTTTTTT